>JADBJO010004242.1:50000-132500 GCA_016801955.1 Conus betulinus | reverse complement strand
ATTTTTGTCGACTACTGCTTTTCACCGGCTTCACCACTGTGTGTTCAGAGGCTGATGATGACTTGCCTTCCACTGCAAACAAAGGACAAATCTATCTACTAATAAAATCGATCTTTTGTAAATGTGCCTCCTTTAATGCACGAAGTTTTAAATGGCCAACATAATAAAGGATTGGAGAGATCACATCTTCAGTTTCCAGCTGCAATGGAACAGTGATCAGCAACACAGATCCCGTCCAAAATATAGTGGGGTCTGATTCCCATCAGAATCTTTTTCAGCATGTTTTTCAGCCCTGACCAGCTCATACCAATGCCAAGTTACTGATGGTTCAATTGTGAAGACTGAAACTACACAGTTCAGTTTCATCCACTTAATGGATGCATCTCTTACAATTCAGGGGTGGTAACTGGTGAGAGGAAAAAAAAAAGGGAAAAACGACGAAGTTCAACTTCATACTCATCATAGGTATGTTCCCCCAGAATTTTTTTTAGACCAACAGAAAATGTGGTGTGTTGTAAGACACTCTGCAAAATGAGTTAAGAGCTTAGAATCAGGTGGGGAAAAGGTATTTTCAACACTTAATTTGAAGTAATTTAAAGACATGAAAAATCAAATTAATTTAAAGACATGAATCTTTCTCAACAGTAGACACTCTAAATCATATCCATGGGATGTAATACCAGTTTTAAAAAATGTTTATTGTGTCAACAAGATAAGAACCTGACAACCAACTGTCTCTCAGTATTTTCAACTCTTTTTTCGCTGGAAAAATTTTTTGACTACCTGAATGTGTTACCCCCCAAATACTTTTGTGACCCCCTGAAAATTTGGAAAAGCATTTTCCGCACCAAATCCAACCCCCTAATTTTAAGGAAATAATTATCACTGTCAGATGCAATGAACTAGCAGAAATATGTTTTGCTCAGGAATGGAAAAACTTAAAAACTATATCTTCAGGCAGACAAGACAACTGTCTCCGCTTGCCCATCGGGCAACAACTCTTGGAATGTGTCACTCAGTGAAAGGGTGACTGAGCAGTCAGCTTGAAGGCAGTCTGATGGTACCTTTCCTCCCAGGCAAGTGTGATATATAAATTATAATACATACAATTTTCTTGCCTCTTGCAGTGCGCTGGATTACCAAAAATTTTATCTACTCCCTTAATTCTCCCTCTAAGGCACACGTCATCTGTGTGCTGAAATGCCATCACTGGCACGTTTTAATCGACTTAGGCCTTGAATATATTTCATTCTGTCAACCTACTAAAGAGCAGCTAGCAAATTGCTCTTATTAAATTTGGTCTTCCCAGCTTCAGAATTTGAGAACCTTTAGAGAGAAAAAAAATGAAGACCTTAACCATGAAGGAGATTACAGAAAGAATGAAGGCATAATACTAAGACTGACAAGGACAAAAAAAAAAAAAAAAAAAAATGTTTAAATGTGTAAGAAAAAATTATGGAATGGCCGTTCTAAAACAAAGAGAAAAAAAATGCTACTGTTCTACTGGTGGTGTTTTTTGAACATTATGCAGCCTCGTCTGATCAAAATTAGCATTTCATAAGACCGTTCTTCTGTCAGGTAAAATTCACTATCTTAGTTGTAATTGCTTCCTCATAAGCTTTGTTATTTCAATCAATCTCTCTTTACTAAAGGGGAACAAGTAAAAATATGGGGGAGAGCAAGCATTAAGATTTTTGTATCTACTTGTCTGGGAATTTTTATCCTTATGCCATCCATCAAGTTTTTTTTTGTGTTGTTTTTTTTGTTTGTTTTTTTTTTTTTTCCAATAATTCAAGCCAACCTACTAATCCAGTGTACAAGGGGAGCACCATGTTGCGATGACCACTCTAATATTTGTCTTACTGAAAATGTACAAGGCCACAAGGCAGTCCTATACAGTAATAATCAAAAGTAGGTCAATGCAAAGAGAATATCCACAATGTGGATCCTTGGTTCCTTACAAAGCTCATACACTATGATATATTCAGATCTCTTCACAACTAGCACAAGCAACTGCTAACAGTCTAGATTTTCCAGAATGGGGGGGGGGGGGGGGGGAGTGAAATCTAACAGAAGACATGTCAAACAATACTCTTGGAATAAAAATAGCATGAAACAAAAACAAGAAATACTGTATTGCAGACAATCAGTGAAAGAGAGGGGGGAAAAAACTCTTTTGTGAGCCTGTCAATATGGCTGCTGTGTCAGAGAGCTAGACTTTCTTTACAAAAAAAATAAATAAAATTAAAATCAAAAAATTTTAAAATAGCACCCAAACAGATGTTATCATCAGATACTATGTAACTGAACTAGCTTCACTTTCTAAACATTCTATGGTAGATTTTTTTCTTCTCCACTTTTTTTTTTCAAGGGTAGGAAGCCTGAAGTGGTTATTGACCTACTGAATTTGAAAGTATGATTTACTTGCAATTTGGGTCTAACCCAAAATCTAACATCATGCCACCCAAATCTAAAATCATGCCACCGAGTCTGAAAAGTAGAACAGCTCTACACATTTTCTTATTTAAATTTCGATACAGGCAGATGCACATGCGCCTGAGTGTGTGTGTGTGTGTGTGTGTGTGTGTGTGTGTGTGTGTGTGTGTGCGTGTGCGCGCGCGCATGCGTGTGTGTGATACATTCATGAATCACTACATACCTGCATGTTTGTGTACATTACATGTGCAAGAGCTTGCAAATGTGCACATGGTTCTTCACATGTAAAAGTGTTGAAAACTTTAGACTTCAGACTTTAGACTTCAAGTTTAACAGATCTCAATAATCACTTGGCATTAAGCCTTTCACTCCCGGCCGCGGATATAGCCGCAGTTCAGGGGCAGATCATATGAGTTATGACCATTCATATGAGTTATCTCATCCAGTCAACATGAAACATTATTATATTCTCCATTCATTTTCCTTCAATAAAATGTAACTTCTATATTATACTTTAGAGCAATACTTGAATTTCTGTTATTTTTAAAAGAAAGGTAAAAACAATAGTTCTGGGAGTCAAAAGGTTAAAAGTGACTGTGTGTGTGTGTGTGTGTGTGTGTGTGTGTGTGTGTGTGTGTGTGTGTGTGTGTGTGTGTGTACACGTGTGTGTACGCGCGCGCGCGCATCTGTGTGTGTATGTGAGAGTGTGCGCGTGCATGCATGTGTGCATGCGCATGTGTGTATGTGTGGTTTAAAATATTCATCTTTACTTCCACACCCCTAATCCTTATTCATGTTTTCAGAACCTGGCTAAAGAACTGTCATACAGAAACTTAAGCATGGTCTGTGTGGGTAATTTTCACAACTTTTGAAAGACCAAAGAAAAGAATACAATGTGAGAGAACAAGACAAAATGTGAGCTGACAAACAAAAAAAACATCAAATTTAAAAGAGAAAAAAAAAAACTATAATCAGAACTTGCCTCTGCCTACGCCAAACAGTAACATAATTATAAAACTGAAAAAAAAAATGAAATAAAAAAATAAAAGTGTCACATGCAGTGCTGAATATAAAATTTTGCGTGCTTAATGTACTTGGTAGGGGAATAGGAGGGGAAAATGGTGTTCAACAAGCATGTGCACTACAATCAATAACACCTTTTCAACTCCTATTTTTCAAGCTTTCCTGTTATTTCCTCCTCCATTCATCCCAAACTTAACAATTCCAATTCCAATTCCAAAAAACGTCAAACATTTCACTGTCTAACTGATATAATATTCAGAGTAACCAGAAGAAAAGAAGAAAAAAAAAAGTACCAATCTAATCAAGCATCTGAACCTCAAGTGAAAGTAGAAAAGCATCCACAGTTGCTTCCCTTGTATCAACCCTACTTGCCCTCCCCTTTTCCACACGTTCCTGACTAAGCACGTTCGGTATTCAATTTAAAACAATTACAGCATGTTATTTTGACATTATTGGTTTGCATGGCGATGATGATATTCTCTGCAACTTCGTAGTGACAGCAGAATTTGTCCTTTTGACTTGGGAGAAGTAACGACATTACTCGTTAGAGGGCGCAGTCGAGCACGAGGGGGAATTTTGTCAAACATTTGGTTGACACAACATAGAAACATGCAAAAACAGAACACGTAAATGTCAAATACCTTTCGGAAACACACAGATGAACACTTGTTTTCCCCAATCTTTATCGGGAGGGTACAGACGACCATCTGATAATCTGATTCCCCTCATTGAGCCGGTGTCTGGGTTACGGTATTTCAATCCACACGACGATCCTGGGAACTGTGCGGACAGGGTGGTGAGCAAGATGGTTCCGTCTTCTTCAACTGGCAGCTCCAATGGCTCATCGCCATCGTCTGCTACCACCTTGATGTACTGTATCATAGCTCTGATGCACAAGGAACACAAAGTTCCTGCACAACCGAATGTTTTCCTTCCGAATTAACTCCCGCCTAGCTCCCAGGTACGCTAACTAACGAAGATGGCGGCCAAGCTCGCAAAGGGTTTCGGGAAATTGTTTCCAACGGTGATGCATCGCAGCATATATTTTATGAGAATAGATGCATTTTTGCTTTCTTCATGACTATTTGCTTTCGTTCTCTACACAATAGCTTTTTGTTGATCAATAACAAAAAACATTTTTTAAACAATGGATTTTATTATGATAAGCAGCTACTAATAATAGTGTCCCTTTGTTTTCAAGAATGGAGTCCTTTAACGTATTCTTTTCGCCTGTGATTTGCATTGTAGCAGACGATATATCACGCGCGCGAAGAAAAATGTTACAGACCTCAGTTTGCAACTGCTTGTCGTTTAGAGCTTCGGGCTGAAAGGACGTAAATCTGACCGTCCTATTACAGTAAGAAGTCGCCCGTTGTAAAACTTCGGTCTTGGATGAATCCGTCTTCGCGATCTTCTTTGACCCTAGGAAGACTTATGACACTTTGGCACCAGAATGAAAAGATGCAAACAAACAGCGTTGGATTTTTCAGGATATATTTAGACCACATTAGAAGTGGAGTCGGGCGAGGTTCAAACTGTTTCAAAGGTAACAAATATGAGCCAGGTAACTACAAGCCAATTAGTCTCACCACATCCGCAATGATTCCGGGCAGTCAGAGAACCATCAGAGACTTAGTAAATAAGCATTTAATTAAAAAAAAAAAAAAAAAAATCAAACGGCTAATAATCAGTTTAGATTATCGTGAGTTAAGTTTTGTGTTACAGAATTACTGAGTACTATTTGCAGTGCTGTGAACGAGTTTTGATGTGAGGGATATTACAAATAATTATGCTTTTACTTTTAGAGCCTCGTTCGAATGATAAACAGTTTTGATGGCAACCGTCAGAAGACCAGAGTCAATACAATAGTTAATTACCGTATCAACATAACTTGAACCTTTCTATTGTATGAATCCATATAACAAACATTCCACAACTCCAAGCAGTCACAACATCATACTATTCAGACATGATACTGTCACAGATTCATGACTTCACGGCAGAAGACATAACTTACCTGGTCATCACAAAGCCTTTCATAAAATCCCGCACAAGATACGAATACAAAAACTGAAACGCTATGGCGTTTGATTAAGTAGACTGAAGACTTTTTCCGCAATAGAAGCCAGAATGTCAATATTACGGATGAAAAGAGGTAGGCTACATCAAGGGTAACTAGCGGTGTTCTAAAGGGGGGCACGATCTTTGGCCCGACCTTATTTACATATTTTATAGGTGATATATCCGACTTGCTGCAGTGTTTTTAATGGAGGAAAGTGGCTGGCTATACAGAACAAAACTCCGGAATTCCGGACAAAGAAAGCAAGTTTTGCTTCAAGAGAGTATTTATGTGAATGAAACTTGTTAGCTGGACTAGGACGTGGCATATCAATTTTAAAGATGATAAATGCAAAATACTCCACGTATGTAAAAATAGATTTAACTATGCTTATTTCCATAATTCTGTTGTTCTGAACGACTCTAAATTCGTGAAGGATTTGTGGGGTGGGGGTGGACAAAAAGTTATCAAATTAGTGCTGCAGTTGAAAATGCGAATGGGAGTGCCGGCATATATATTTGTTTTTTTTTGTTTTTAACATTAACGACATGCTATAATCTTTTTTTTTTTTTTTTTTATATCACACAGCACTTTACACTTCTTTTTTTTCATTTTTTTTTTCTAACCAGTCCATTACACACAATGCGTAGTCTGTATGTTCTCTTACAAATGGACAGAGTCGTGATGATTTTAGTGCTCTGATGTTTGATACAAAATGTCTGGGATTGTTACTGTTCTAACGTGTGGTGCATTGGCACTCTCACACTGATTAGGCCTATATGTTGCTTATACAAAGTGAACAATAAAATGGAAACAAAAAACTTATGTCTTTTAATCATTATCTTTTCTTTTCTTTCAGTTTTTCCCAGAGGGAGAGAGAGAGAGACATACTGACAGGCAAACAGTTTGTTACGAATCGTCCCACCAGTTGGCTGTTCCCCAATGAGGCCAGCATTACAGCAAAACGAAAGGGTCCACAAGGAAGGCATGAAGAAAGCCAGAGGCATGACAATAGGCGTGAGCTGTAATATTGCATTAGATGTGCCAGGTGATTATCAAATATGATATATAGTAGAAAGCTGTATAATGATATAAGGTTGAATACAAATTTTGTTGATTTCCCTTTTCTTTGTTCCCTCCGCATCCCGCACATCCCCCCCCCCCCCCCCCCCCCCCCCCACCCCCCACACACACACACACACACGCACACACACGCACATGCGCACGCCCGAGCACGCTACCCCCCGCAGTTACGGATATTATACCCCAAAGCCGTCCTGAAGAGAGGAATGAAAACGAAAGTCGCGGACGACGCACGGTGAGAGCGAACCAAATCCGGGAGAGGGAAAGAGGGGGAAAAAGAGGCGGGCCGCAGAGGGGTGGGCGGGGCGGGGCGGGGCGGAGCGGAGCGGGAGAGGGGTGGCGGCAGTTCACTTGTCCTGCAAGTTGGTCTGTTCCCCGCGTAAAAAAATCCACAAGGGAGACAAGAGGAAATGCTGGCATAATAATATGTTATAGGCCTACAATTAAAAGATAAAGACATAATGGTTCCATTATCCAAATCATTAGCCATACCAATACCAGAATATGGAAATGTGTTATCTCCATGCCTTAGAAAACACTGAAGATGTGCAGAGATGATTCTCCGAGCAGATTAATGGGACGATAAGTAAATCACTATGGGAAGTTTTGATAATCTGAACTTCCAAGCACAGAGTATCTGAAATTAACGACTTGGGATGACTGAGACTTATACAACAACAAAAAATTTGCATGGACATTATGACGATAGCACTAGACTAAATCTTTTCACATTATTTGACAATACATGTACTTGGTGACACCCACTAAACTCGGCGAAACTTCGTCAATCTGATTTTCTTTTCTTTTTTTTTCTCCTTTTTTCAGTTTTTACCAGTAGTGGAAGAGTTACCTTGTGTAACAATCTTCCTTGTCATAAAGCAACAACAGGAACACTTGGACAATTTCAACATATGAAAATTTGGTAGATCGCTACCGAAGGGATTATAACTTCTAGGCAACTTTCTGTATCAGAAACTCGCCGCTACACTAGTAACTGCGCACTCAGTACCTGGGTGGGGTGGGGGAGGGATGGCTTTGAATATTCAGGCAGAATTAGTAAAGCCCATCAGTGGATTCATTGATATGACAAATCTTTATTGGCTTAAAAGTACTGTAGTAGGAGTTGGGAAAACATATTTTCCCATATGCTACACTATTTAAAGACAAGATATAATCTTGAACAGCAAGTCGCAAAAAGCGTAAAGTCCATTCAAAAACTGCACGAAAAATGGCATTTATACCAATCTTTGATAGAATTGTAATTTGTGGACTTGATGTGCATGTTGAGGGACTAGTCTGTCTCTGTATCTCTTATCATGCATGTACATATGGATCACCTTGTGGCTTTTTTTTCGGTGTCTTACCCTCTCTCTCTCTCTCTCTCTCTCTCTCTCTCTCTCTCTCTCTCTCTCTCTCTCTCTCTCTCTCTCTCTCTTCCTTTTGCTTCTGTTTTTGCTTTGTTTTTGGTTGTCTATTTGTATTTAATTTTTGAAAAACCCTGCCTTGCAAATAAGCTAACACATGATACGGAAACTGTTTATGGTACTGATTGAAATGTATGCGCTTGGTGTAAATTATGTACTGATGTGAACTGAAATGCTGTGAATTTTATGTAAATGTATGTATTGTCTTGGCAAGGAGAAAAATAAAGTTGGGATCTCCAGCAAAAAAAACAAAAAAACAACAACAAAAAAAAATTCCATATGCAGTGCAGAATTAGGGCACCTGATTCAACAAATGCTGTAATTTTACTTTTATTTATTCAAGATTTACCAGGTTCAGTTTCAATCAGCCGACCGCGTTGATTAGCGTTAATTAGAATGCTTATGGTATATTGCCATTTGAATGAACTGTTCTAGGACAGAAGAAAATAAGTCATAAAAGTTTGTCTAATTTTATGACGTTTCACTCTAAAATTTGTCCATTTGAAAACTCTTTGGACCTCCTGAGTGACATTTCTCTTGACGAAAATCATTTCCTCCATCATGTGTTCATGATCAGTAAAGTCGACTTGCTCTTCACGAAATTGATCAAGGCAAACACTCTTCAGATAGTGATCTTCTTAAACCTCGTACTGACGAACAGCATTTGAAAAAAAAAAAATGGCAAAAGAGGCACTTTTGTCAACCCCATCATTATTGAAGCATTGGCTGAACTCTTTGGGAGAGATATCCACACCGTGAGAAGTCAACCAACAGCACAAGCTTTGCATGCTTGGTGAACAAAGTTTTAGCAGATGATGCTAGAGGGAATTCCTTTCCATCTCTGCTCATAGATTAGATAACCGTAGTTAATTTCGTCAGCTTTTACTATCTGTCAATGATAAAACAATGGGGATCCTTGGCCTCCTGCTGAACCAGATTTTAGATTCCCAGATTACGAAATGAGGCCTATGAAGAAAGAAGAAAATTCATTCACCAGTTACTGAACCACAGATCAGCTTCTTATGCTGTCAAAGAATTCCTGAGACACCCGCTTTCGGTGACCAATAGTTTTTCCAACTTATTTAGTGCTGCAAAGAAGCAACAAGTCCTTTCCGCTGTCAGTCAGAATGCTAATGGATATTCGCTAAAAGAAACAAAAATTCAAAGAAGAAGAAAAGAAAAGGAGAAAAAGAACAGAACACGACGAACAAAAGAGAACAAGAAGAAGAAAGAAAAAAAAAAGAAAAAACGAAAGTGACCCCAGGCTGAGGGGGTTTAAATCATACCATCCATAAAGCGGCAGTCTCAGGGGATGGCCATGGGAGACTGTTGTTGTTCGAGATTATTGCCGTTCACCCGGTTTGTTTTTTTGACACAGAGAGAAAAAGACAGAGGGAGAGAGAGGGGGGGGGGGGATGAGGGTAGATGGAATACCATTCTAGGTGGTGCTGGGACGGGTGGGTGGGGTCGATTTGTCAAGCTGTTGTGCAATTGGATGAAAAGTGAGAAGTAGTAGTCTATCGATTAAAGCCCTTTAACAGCACTCTCCTTCTTCTTCTTCTTAGACAACCCACCGTCTTTTAACACCAGAGTTTCTTTCTGCAGATTTGCCCTGGCTCACAGTGACAAAATTGTTAGCTGGGACTGTGGCCGTACTATGGAAGGATGGAGCAAAGTTTTTTTTTTTTTTTAATATTTTCACACACACACACACACACACACACACACACACACACACACACACACACATTTTAACCAAAAAAAGCGTTAAGAAAACAAAAAGATCAATGTCTTCACCTTTCATGTGTGGGAGGCTTCCTGAACGCTTAACCTCCTGCTTCAGATATCATTGCTGACACACTCACTTTGAGGACTGGTAAGGAATGGGGAGCTGCAGGGGAGGGGGGGGGGGGGAGTAGGGGGTGCGGAGGGATGGAATTGGGTGCGAGCGGGGGTGGCGCTTTGTTCCCCATATAGCGATTGTGAAACTGGTTGACATTTTTAGTCTACATGAGGCCTGCAGACCTTGGAGGACATGTTACCAGACTGAATGTTTTGTGCCAGGGTCAGTCACACGTTAAAAACTTAACATGTAGGCGCAAACCCCAAAGGAGTTATGATCAAACCATTTTTGCCATATTACACATAGGCCTACACTTCAGCCGTGTCACAATGGTTAGCATCGCAGATTGCAGGTATGGAGACCACATTGTGAGTTTGATTGTCATCAGAGCCTTTTGTTGTCTGGGGAATTCATTTTTCGACCCCAACCAGATCATACTCAGAGCTAAATTTGCACCACGGGCTCTGACGTGGGACGGTAAAAGCTGGATCCAGACAGTCAAGTTTGTTCACTTCATGGGAGACCCCTCTGAAAACGTTACTCTCCTGACCGATACTGCAAGTATCTGCACCTCGTTGGCCTAGTTGACACTGGGTATCAAGGACGTAGGTCTATATGTAAGAGAATTTCGATCCCAACTGTTTTGTGTGGTCCAATGCTGAGTTTGCTTTGGGCTCAGATAGAAAACTGGAACCAGACAGTCAAGTTTTGGCACCATATAGATGTGTCTTTGACAGTTGCTCAGTCAAATGTCCTCACCAATACTGCAGATGTCTGTATCTCTTAGGCCTGGTTGTCAGTGGAATTTGTTACTAATAATGTTAGTGTAGAGTACAGCCTTGTCAAGTACTGTTTGATCAGAGTGGAACTCCCACAATTTCTTCATCATCCTTATTGTAATGGATCTGGATTTAAAAAAAAAAAATATATATATATATATATCAAAAAATTCAGTTGGCCTTCCTGCCCTGCTGTCGAACTGATCTAGGCCCACTTCACTCTCCTTTCCATGTGGTACTCTCGGTGACTTTGTGATGAGGTCATCAGCATTGGTAAGCTCGTTACACGTTGCTGGATGGACCATGGCGATGCCCTCCAGAGAGGAGGTGGGGGGGTGGAGATGCTCACAAACAGAGGCTTCAAATCAACGCAGTAACTGCCATCAGTAGCAGGCCACTTAGCAGATGGTGTCCTGTGGATAGTGGATCAAGACAGGCACCTCTGAACACCACTGAAGTGACTCAGCCACAGTGCAGTTTCCTCTGGTGGGACCATCTCATGACGGCTTGATATGGGCTGTTCCCTGTTGATTGCTATCCCTGACTTGGAGGGGGTGGGCGGGATTCTTTTCTTCTTCTTCTGCGTATGCAGGCTGATACTCCTCCAGACACTCCCTGTATAGACAGGCAGATATTACTCCCATCTGCTCAACAAAGGGAGTGGAGTTTTGTGTGTATGACCATTTTCTTTTTCTTTTTAATTTCACCATTAAGGCAGCCATACTCCATCTTCGGGGAAGGTGGCGGGACAAACTAGGGCATGGCCGTGCATGAGGAGATGGAGTGGGCAAAGTGGCAGAAGGCCTAGTATCACTGAAGTCATATGGTGATATGCGTCACCCAACGACTGCTGTGAGAAGCCTTGGATGAGAAGCAGGTCATTCAGTGAGTAACTGGCATCAGTTTATGGCTGCCATCATTGAAAGAATAGGACACTCTGCCTAAATGTTGTCCAAGCAGTGAAAGTAATCACCATCTTTGTTTAAAAGGCCATAGCATATGACCAAAAAGAAGAAAAAAGTTTCTGGCTTATGCTTTATCTTGAAGTCAGTGTCATTTCTTCATGTGCCACATGCCAACTGTGACGAGATGTGAATGAGTGGTAGGTGGGTCCTCGAGGGGAAGGACTTGCGATAATTTCTCGATGAGAATTATCTTAACATTTCACCTACACCCTCTCTCTTACTAGTGGTGGAAGGAGCAACTTTCCAGTACTAGTCATCGAAAAGAAATTTTTATATTTGTTCCAGGTCTTGTTAAAAATACTTTATAGTGGCTCTGAGATAAATTTCCTTAGGCCTGTACCCTTAAAAGTACTTGTAGCTCCGAGAGACAGAATTGAAGAGAGAAGTTCAAACACTCAACATTTGATTGAACAACAGAGAACTGACACAAGTTAAGTGCAATTTCACACATCAACTTTACTTGCTTACACATAGGTAAGTATATAATGTCTGTTCTATAGTCTAAATTTTAGTTCTCATTGAACCACAACAATGAAGGCCCTTCCTCACTCCTACTTTACTTGCTTACACTCCGTGCAGCTGCTTAAGTTGGAATACAGTGGGCCTGTCTAGGTTTACTCTGAATGCATACTTTTATACTTTTATTACACATCCACTTCGCTTGCGTACACCCAGTGTAGTAGCCAAAGTGGTACTTATAGACAGGTTCTCACTGTTTCATCATAAAGTGGATAAGGGTCTGATGGATTTGAGTCCAGGGGGATTAACAGCTTATCTTGTATCGGAGAGGGTAGTTGTTCTCTCCTGTGGCTGATGACTACTCCTCCTGTGTAGACCTGTTGTATGGCTGTAGACCTGTTGTATGTCTTCACGACCAGTCTTGCCCAGTGGTTGTAGCGTCGCCCCGGTTTAAAGTGTAGCCATGGTGTCTGGTGTACCCCCAGTTTCTGGTGTAGCCACAGAGATATGCTTTACCCATAGTTTGTAGCATGACCACGATCCCAGTTTTGTAATAAAGAGAACTTGGTCTGTAGGTGAGAAGCTGAGTGGCTGAGTTGTCGAGTTCACACATTTACCCTTTTATCTTTCAGAAGAGGTGTGAGACTCAGCCAGCAAATGTTTACTCTATTTTAGAGTTTCTACTATAACTGTCAATCTCCACTTTTGTTTTAAAGGTTGAGTTAAGCTTACAAAAGGGTAGGAGACAGTAATACGATGCTACACAGTTTCAGTCAAATAACTCTTCCATGTTTCTTATGAATTAAATCACGTTAACTTGGACTACATGAAGTCCAAGTGCACATGTGGTGTAGACTTAAAGTCATACATTACGAATCATTCCAACAATCTCCAGTATTTATAAATCTGCTTAGCAGTTTTTAACCTAGCAGCACAGGCATTCTGTTTTTCTGATCTAAATTTATCATTCAGTTATCACCTTAACAGATGAAACTGTATACTGGCAAAAGTCAAGTTGAACACAAAGAATAGTGATCTGATTGTTAACAAAGAATCATAACCACATGGAGAGAGCTTTTGCCATATGATGGCAAGCAAACTACTGTACAGAATAATCATTCATCAGTTTGATAAATGTCACCAAGTATTTGTACAAAGTTACAATGTTAATCCACATGGCATACATAAAATCAATGCATATATATATATATATGTATTGAATTATAAACAAAGCTTGCTCTTATGTCTCAGATTGTAGAAATAGGGGGGTGGTAAGCCTTCATATCTGCAGTGGAATAAATAAATGCTTCTCAAAATGAACCTTCAGCTAGCTTATAGTCTCCAAAGAGGGAGACCATCTCCATGGGGAGAAAAGCTCACTAACATATAACTCCTGGTCAGATACCGGTATTTCGAAACCTGATTGTTTCTCCTCAGTGACCGCGGAAAGTGGTAATTTGACTCCTCTGCCTTTTCGGTTTTAAGAAGAATGCTATACCAGAAAAAGGCTGGTGTGCAATACCATAGTATGTTTGTTGAGTTTTCAAAAAACTAACTAAAGGTGCCACCTAAGAAGCAAAAGAAAATCATGAAAGAGCAAAACAAGCTACATTTTCTTGTGAAAAGTAGAAAATATAAAAAGATAACCTCTCTTAAGACACAAGTGCTGAGGGCCGTTCTTGGAATGAATCCGCAAGGGACTAAATTACAATGAAACAATAAATTCCAAGGATAAGTACCGAGCACCGTTCCAGCAACTTACAGAGCAGCTAGGTGTTGCAATGACTGCAAGAAATATTGAATAAATGCTTCTCAAAATGAACCTTCAGCAAGCTTATAGTCTCCAAAGAGGGAGACCATCTCCAATGGGGAGAAAGCTCACTTTGGAGACTATAAGCTTGCTGAAGGTTCATTTTGAGAAGCATTTATTTATTCCCCATTCACCCACTCAAGCACATACTGTCAGTTAGGCAGAATCATCTACCACTGCAGATATGAAGGCTTACCACCCCCCCTATTTCTACAATCTGAGACATAAGAGCAAGCTTTGTTTATAATTCAATATTTCTTGCAGTCATTGCAACACCTAGCTGCTCTGTAAGTTGCTGGAACGGTGCTCGGTACTTATCCTTGGAATTTATTGTTTCATTGTATATATATATATATATATGTATATATATTCAAAATGTAAAACACTTTTCCTGGGATGAATCAGTGAATTTGACTTGGGATCAAGAAATGGTTATCAGGCCTTCTCTCTGGTCATCCCTTTGTCTTCACTGTTCTGATCTACAGACACTGAGACAGTCTTGAGGGTCAGTGAAGTTGCGACCTTATGTGTCTAGAATATGTATTCTAAACTGCCTAATCAGGTTTCTGATCTGGCTGACAGGGTGTCAGTCAAACACTGGGAGTGAGAGGGGGGAGGGATCTATTCTTACCATCATTCGCCTCGGAAATTATTTGAACTTTGCCGGCGGCAGCCGGCTGAGATCAGCAGCCGGTGAATTTATGTGGCCATATAAAGTGAATGCTAACTGGGACATCACAGGGAAACACAGTGACATCATTTACCAGGAGTCCGCAGCACGCCCACGGTGGATATGAAAGAGGGGGGGGGGGGGGGGGGGGGGTTGGAGAAGGATGGAGGTTTGCCAGTTACTCTTTGTGTCAAGGGATGGGGGGGGGGGGGGGGGGGGGTGAAGATAGCTACGGGAAAGAAGGGGAGGGGGGGGGGGGGGATGAGACGGGCAATTGTTACAATGCAACATAAATTTTCCTGCGGCGTCATATGCCCCGTGTGGGAGCGAGGGAGGGTTGAGAGAGTACGGAGGTGGACTGAGAGTAACAAAACGCATAACATGTTTCCCATGACGTAAACTTTCTCTTGTAAGAGATCATATAAGTCGGGCAGCTCACGCCGTTTTAAGAGAGAAAAAGGGGGTGGGGGTTGAGAGGGGAGAGTGGGCATAGATTTGAAATCTATTCTTCGGTTTGGGGTTCGAGTGGGACTGATCGGATGGGTCTGTCTAGCGTTTCATTACGCCAACCAGATTAAATTCGGTTGTATTTTGTTTTTCAATTGATAGAAATAGCTCACAATAGTATCATTTTCACACACACACACACATACACATGTACACACACACACACACACACACACACACACACACACGCACACACTATAGTTATAGACAGACACAGTTCAACTGTCCTGAGAATCTTATTCTTAATGTGTATGAAAGATGATTCTCCTTTTCTTATGCCCATTAAGCTACGTTGTAGGTGATTCCAAGCAGACAACTTAAAATGCAAGAAATAGCATGACTTTTTTTTAATACCATCAGATAGGGTCACAGGTGATCTCTAAGATAAGGCTTTAAAGGATGTGAGCATTTCAGGTTCAAGACAACGTTACAAGTTAGGCCCCAAACACCACATATTTTCAATTACGCTCAGCTTTGTTTTTCTTCTTTTTTTTTTTTTTTCCTTCAGAAGCAGGGGAGGAGGAGACATAGTATGACATGGGAGATATTAATCTATACTGGTATAAAAGCATTCATGACAGCTACGGAAACAAAATTATTTGTGTATGCCCATCCAGAATCAACTTTCTTCTGTAGAAATAAGGGTCACAAAAAGGAAATAGGGATTACAGGGATTACACTGAATTGCCTAGATTGCTGTCACACTTGTCTAGCAGCCAGGGCTTGCTGCCCTTGAGACGTTACTGAAGGATTTCTAGTCCATATGTAGCAATGAAACATTTAGAAAAAATATATATAAAGAAGAAGAAGAAAAAAAACTAAGAAGAAAAAAAGAAAAAAAAATCAGTTCAAGAGTTCATGTTGATGCTTATTCAATGCACAAAAAAAAAAACAAAAAAAAGACGAACGAATTATTGGCAAATGTTGTCACAAACCTGAAACATAAATAAAAAAAAAATTTTTTTAAAATCCGTTTTGAGACAAAAGGGAAAGTAAAGGTAACAAAGCGACTAACAACTAAGTAATAAATTAACAAAAAAAAAAAAAAAAAAGCGACTAACCACTAAGTACTAAATGAACAAAATGGAAAACTGTGAGCCCCAGTACCTAGACTTGACTCACGAGGAGCACAGAAATCTGGGGAATGACGGTCTGTGAGATTCACGACTATTTCCCCCCTTTGAGATGATCACAACAAATCATAACACTTTATAAACCTAATAGTAGGACTGTGGTCTTCTTCGGAACGCTGTAATGTCATTTTCAATAGCGATACTTGAAATTATGAACCTTCGTCAATGGTTGGGCATTCAGTTCTGTACGAAGGTGCGATCTTACCTGTTGCACTGTAGCCTCCTCACTGGCGTGTTTTATAGTGAGGTAACTGGAAGGGAAGAACAGGTAGAAAAGCTTGATCACGTTTGTCATCCTCCGGAAACGTCGACGACCGACTTTTTTCTTTCTTTCTTTTTTTTTTTTTTTTGCAGCTTTGGCCTAGTCATGCTTATGCACTTGTCTGTACGTCGATGTAGGAAAAACCACAAAGCTTCGATGTCTTTTGTGTATATTTGTGTATATTATATTCTGGGAGAGAGTATCCTCTAGGGTTACGTGGTAAAAGAAAAATCCTCTACACTTGTCCTCCATTTTGACATCAGGCAATTCGCCGAGTCCCCGATGACATCTAGGCCTAGCCTAGCCTATCTCCCGTTGGCCTTTGGCGAGACCAAACCTAACTTCAAACAACCTACACAGTATATTTACTTTCTGCAAAAACCACCTCAACCACCTCCATTTTCTCATAGTGTATATGAGTATATACTTAAACACTTTTTAAAAGGTAATATTTAAATAAATATTTTTAAATATTACAAAAAACCCCATCGAAACTAAAACTGTGATGGTTGCTCTCAGAATTCTTAAAAACAACTTCTTACATTTACTTCTTAATTTTCTTTTTAACTTTTCATTATTAAATATATTTTATTTGTAAAATGCGACACATTTGATAATTACTAGGCGAAGTAACTCTGCCCAGAGAAATACCCACTCTATCAAAAATATCTCCTTTGAGTGATCGTGCTCCACACAAACAAGGGTTCCGGCCTTCACTCAGCATTACTAGCTCATTGTCACACCAACGAACAAAACAACATCGATTCAAAACCATCAGACAGATGTTAGATTTGAAAAAAAAAAAAAAAAAAAAAAACTAACAAACACAAGGAAAAATAAAATAAAAGAAAGAACGAAAGAAACTCTCGGATGTCCTCACATCCAGGTTTTATACGATAGTTGACGAGACGCGAGTCAATGGTCAGGCTCCTGCTGCAAATCATCTTTTTCTTCTAGATCTACTTGTTAATTAAAGGCCGCCAGTTCTATGATCTCTGGAGATTCTGCTGCTCTAGTGTGCATGTGTTTGATATTCTTGTCATTCCCGGGCACACCGTGGCCCACTTTCCTACGGAACTCAATCACCGAGTCACGGCTTGCAAGATTTTTTTTTTTTTTTTTTTTTTTTTTTTTTTTCGTCTGTTAGCCAAATAATTCTGGTTTTGCTCATGTTTCAATACCCTCCTGCATTAACCTCACTTTGAAACCAGCTTGTTTCAATTGATTGTTACCTTTATTGTGTTATCTTTAATTTTATGTTACCGTTGTGTGTGTGTGTGTGCGTGTTCTCCTTCTGCTGCGTCCTAAAATACTGGTTCACTCAAAAACGAGTAGGTCACCAGCGCGCATGTTAAAAAAGTAAAATAAAAATGAATTTAAAAAGTGCGACTCAAGCTGTTGGCCCCTGGAGCGAAATTTGGCGACAAGGAGTCGCACACGATATTCAAAAAGTTAAAAGCAATGGCCAGATTCAGGCCCAGGTAACCATAAAATAAGGGGGTGTGTGTGTGAGAGAGAGAGAGAGATTGATTGATTGATCTTCAATACACAAGGATGAAGATTTTAGGCCAGAGCCTAGTCTTACAATCTGTCCTTGTCCTTGTCATGCATACATTATTTCAACACATATCATTCATATTGACAAGTCATATCATTCATACTGACAAGATAGAGAGAGAGAGAGAGAGAGTGTGTGTGTGTGTGTGTGTGTGTGTGATAGTAGTTGAACATTCTTTACATCTCAGCCCTGGTTCGTTTTTCAGACTTACAGACACAAACATGTAAACACACCAATAATAGCAACAACCACACCAACAAAATGCGGGCTACTTGATTCTTCTCCCAAACCCATGATAATTTTTGCCAGTCTATTGACTTTCAAGCTCCCATCATCAAAACACAGTTTACACAAAAAAAAAAAATAAATAAAATAATAATAACTCAGCCAGCATCTCATCCCAGCTCTCAAATAATGCCTCAAACAATATATCATATTCCTCATGCTTCTCACTTTTTCACACTTGTTCCAACTTCAACAATCCCACTCTGACCGCTACAGCCACAGACATTCTATTCCAAGCCAGTCGCAAACTCAGGCTTGTTCATGTAGAAACACCCAGCTAGTCCTGGGAATCTCTCTACATCTTCTCCAACATTTCAAACAACAAACCAAGATCATCATGCCTCATAACTCAAGATAGCTCATTCATGCACACAACCAACTCATTCACAACACTGCTACCAAATCAAGAAAGACAAGTTATCCAAATTACACAACAACACAGGTAAAACTCTAGGACCAGTCTTGCCCAAAAATAAAACAACACTGATAATAACATCACCTTTGAACTACACCGTCACCATGTTCTCTGCATTCCTCATTTCCTGACAATCTCATTTTTTCACCCACAGCGAAAAATCAGTCCTAGCAAAAGGTCTCAAATTAATCACCATACATCCTACCACCAACATATATCAAGACCACCATAATGTGGGGAGATTTTTCAGGAAACTACAATAAATAGCTGCGCTTTAAGATACACCCATGCTCTACCCACCAGATATCTCAGATATTTTCACTCAGCTTTTGTGGGACCTATACCTCCACCTTTCCATAAATCCAGTCATGTCCAATTATGTACATACAACAGGAAGTATCCAGACAACTGTCTGACATAATTTCCTACACTGCACTCACAACATCACCCCTCCCTCACCACCAAGACTCATTTCAACCATAATGAACCCAGGAAATAAAAAAAATAACTTGCTAAAGAGAGCCAAACTCTTCATAATGTCAGAAACCAAACATCTTTTTTCTACTTGCTCCCTAAAATATACACAAAGCCAACACATATCCACAGAACCAACGTTTCTGTTGTAGCTGCCCTACATCTCACAGTACCTAGACTCTCTCCTCAAACCCATGGTGCGAAACCCGTCCACATACATAAAAGACACAGCTTACATGCATCACATGATCAATTCATTCAACACAGACACCACTTTCCAACTCGACCTCCTCTTCACACCAGGTGTTATCTCACTTTACATTTCCACCATCACTCTGACACAGACTGACGGCTTTTACTTTCTTTCTTGACAAAATGGTCATCAAACCAACAACACCCACCCACAGTTACACTGGTAAGAATGCAGAATAAGTCTTCACCCTCAACACCTTGAATTCAACAACACTTTCCGACAAAATCAGTGGTATCACCATGGAAACAAAAATGGGACCAAACTATGCCTGGCTTTTCTTGAGACACCTGGAACAGAGCCTACTACCTTCTTATACAAGCCTGCGACTAGAGCTCTACAATACCCAGAGCATGACCTCCAAGTTCCTCAGCTTTGTTCAGACTTTTCACTCACCCATGAAATTCTTCTTCCTCTCTTTCTTCTTCTTCTTTCTCTTCTCCTCCTTCTCTTCTTGTTCTTCTCTTTCTTCATCTCATCATCATCATCATCATCATCGCTATTATCATCATCATCATTATATGCTGCTGTAACCTATTGCTGTTACCATCTCTCTCCTCCCTCTTAATTTTGTAAATGTTGTCTCTATCATTATTCCTATTATCATTATTGTTACTATTACCATTGTATGATGATACTGTCATACCACCATCATCATCAGTAGTAGCTGTATTAGTTGCTCTATTCTTTTTTAATCTTATCATCATCATTGCTATTGTTATTATTATCAATTAAAATTGTCCTCCCTCTAGTCTCATTTCCATTCCCTTGCTTTTTTGCACCCAGTTTGAAGAGATAAGAGACTTTCTGACTGTCCTTCCTTTTTCATCGTCTTGAATGTTACTTTTCTGGCCTGAAGACCAAACAGGTCGAAACGCATTGTTTTTTAATTTGTTCATTGCTTTGTTTGGCGGCGCGATCACTTTGTCATTGCTCTCTTTTCTATTTGTCTTTCCCCCTTTCTTTTCAACCCTTTAGCTGAACAGGTACATGTCATCCTTATAATGTGCAGTGCCACTTTCTTTTGGGGACTTCACCTGTTCTACTGGCTAGTCAAGGCCAAAGCAAGGGTAGATTATTTCCCTTTATCTATCAGTTGGATAGCTTTTGTTTTGTTTTGTTTTGTTTTGCCTTTTCTTTTGTCACCTTTTGCCTCTGCCTCCTCTGTCAGTCATTGTTTTCATCATCAGTTGGAAAGAGTGATTAAATTAGTGTAAAATCATTTAGCTTGTGGTTTTGTGTGTAGACTATGTGATCAACACAAGGGTGATTCCTGGTAGGCTAGTGTCCATCCCTTGCACGTGACAAGTACTCTCATACTTTGGAAGCACTGTAGGATTGAATGTGGATCTTTTGCAGGCTTGGATAATGGTAATGGTAATGTAGCTTACAGTCCAGCTGACTGCAAAGGGCCATACCTGGGCTGTCACCACATAACTCACAAGTCATTAAAAAAAAAAGAAAAAGAAAAAAAAAAAAGCTCATTCACACAACTCTTTAAAAACCAACTTCCAAAAACACACCAGAAATTTTATTAAAAATCTTTCCTACTTGGAATCTTAAATCAGATGAAAAATGTTAATCTTCATCAGAAATGCAAAGATCAATAGAGGTGGACATCTCTGAACAAGGTTTTCTGTGGAGTCTGCTGTAAAATGTTTCACATCATGCGAGTCCCAACACTCTAAAAGAATGTGTTTCACTGTGAGTGGTACATGAAATGGAATGCACCACGGATCTCTTCTCCTTTTAAAGGATAAGAATGGGTGTAAAACAAGTGGCCTGTATGCAAATGGCACAAAGCTGTTTCTTCTTTATGGCCCCCTCGGGAACATGATAAAAGCTCTTTCAGGTTTGGACTGATTTTAAATAGTTTGTTATCCATCTGCGAGTCCCATTCCTCTTGCCGTAAGTCTGGGTTTGGGGTTTCAGATCAGTGTGAGGGATAGACAATCTGCTCAACTTTTTCTTTGTGGCACTCTTGGCAAGTTCATCAACCATTTCGTTGCCTCAAATTCCCACATGGCTGGGGACTCGAGCAAAAAGTATGTCATATCTATCTGATTTCAGAGAGGTGTACAGTTCGAATAACTTCAGCAGTTGAGGGTGTTTTAGGTTACGGCCAGCAATGGCCTCCAATGCTGAAAGGGAGTCCAACAAAATGAAGAAATCTTTATGTTTGGGTTTAGAAACCCATTTTAAGAGCCAGGACTAAGGCTGTCATCTCAGCAGTGTAAATGGAGCTGTCATTTGGAATGTGTTCAGAACATCTCTGAGGAGGATTCATTGCACAATACACAGCAGAGGCAACCCCCTCCTCAGATTTGGAACCATCAGTGAAAATTCTTGTGAAGGATGGGAACTTGGAACATAGTTCGGCAAAAAAGGACTTGTACACCAAGGAGCTAGTGGAATCTTTACGGTACGATGCTAAATCAAACTAGATCTCTGGAGCAAAGAACGTCCTTCGTGGGTCATCAGGAAACTTGGAGAAATCACACACCACCCGGCCTTGTTGAAATGAGGAAGAATACAAATTCCAGGGGTAGGATGGAATGGGGGTGGTCATCAAATTTCTTTTGAAACTTGGGGTAAAAAAAACGCAGTCACATGCAGGGTTATGGGGTTCAGAGGATAGATTCAATCAGTAGTTCAAGGTAAGTTTCAGCTGACAATTCGAGAGAGATGGTTCTCCTGCCGCAGCACACAGGCTATAAAACAGGGGTGGTGTGGAATGCACCCAGAGTCGAAGCCCTTGATGTTGGGTGGGATTGAGACTTTTCAGGTAAGAAGGTTTGGCCGAGCCATAGACTACACACACTGTAGCCCAGTTTGGAGCAGATCAGAGCCCTGTAAAGATGGAGAAGAGTTTTCTTATGAGCACCCCAATCCATGTGTGCCACAACTCTTAGAATATTCAGTGCTTTTTGACAAGCAGTTTTTAAGTGTTGCACGCTTGGGAACAGCCAGCAGAAGTGGTAATAGAGGCGGCTGTAGGAGGCTTACAACATTGAAAATATGTCAGTGCATGTAACTTCATCATCAGTCATTAAAGTTGTGCCATGACAATCGACAACCTTTGCCATCCACGCTCTCTCTCTCTCCCTCTCTGCCCGTCTCACATACCGCAATTAGGATTATCAGTTTATGTCATCATGAAATGCATACCTTCACCCCCTCAGGCCCTTTCTGCTCTCACTCCCTCTCCTTCATCTATCTGGCCCACTTTTGTTACAAGCCAACACTGTGAAAAATGCACAATGATGACAAAGGGGCAGAGAATTATGACGTGACTGTAGCACAGGTCTTCAACCCTGCTCCTCTCCTCCCCTCTACCCCCAACCAGGGTGTGATTGTGGATAGGGAGTCAGAGTGAGCAGCATGGAGGTAATACTACTGGGTATGGCACAGAATATGAGATGGAAAAAAAAACAAAACAAACAAACAAAAACCTGGTGTCTTGGTTTTCAGTTTCATTTTTGGCTTGCTAGTGTTTTGGAGAGCAGACTGAGCCATATTTCTTAACTCTGAGACATTGCAAGATATCTTTCCAAGAGGTGATGACAGCATGACTATCTAAAGAAAACAGAATGATATGGCACCAGGCTAAAGCTGATTTAATTGTGTTTTTGCAACAAAAGAAGTTTTCGGAATTGGAATCCGCATTTGATGAACTTGGCACTTTTGCATGAGAGTGTGCATTAACGGCAATGTCAAACAGATACTGACATGACCAGTTTACATCACACGATATGACAAAGTGATAACATTTTTATCTAAACACAGTCTAAGCTCATTCATCACATATTCAAACTACTTTGTCACCATGTCTGTCTAGTATTTAACCACATCCCAGATACACTGTTTATGTGCCTTTGATACCTAGCTTTCCCTCACACCATGTTGCAAAAGAAGCGCTCTCGATTGCACACCTTGCTGTCTATCATCTATGAAACACAGCTTTAGTTTGCTTACTGCAATAAAGATGATTCATAGTGAAGGACTATGACTTACTGCAGGCCTGCAACGTGTTGAACAATGTAAGTGAAATGCAATTTTTTTTTTTTTTTTTCTACAAGACCTTTGTATTGTAACACAGGCAACCTGGTATTTTGCTTGTGATTTGTTGCTGGAATGTCCTACCATCCCCCATCAGTCTTCATCTCCCCATATACAAGGTGTTGGTCCTAGTGTGGATACTCTTGTCATACAGCCATGATAGGTTTGCCAAGTTGGCCTCAGTCATTCATTCATCAGGCCAATGCCTGAGGCCAAGGCCAGTGTGTTTATATGCATGTGTGTGTGTGTGTGTAGGAGCATCTATATGCACATGTTGTTATGTGTACACTATAAAGCACTATGAGCTCCCTTTAGGCAAAGAAGGAAATTGTTAAAAATATTGATCATTATCATCAATATCTTTATCAATATTTGCAGTATCTCAGTTCATCGGAATAATGGAAAGCAATCTGGTTAGTGTATGCGCGTCTGTTAATATGTGTTTGTATGAGTGTGTGAGTGTGTGTGTGTGTGTGTGTGTGTGTGTGTGTGTGTGTGTATTACTTGTCACGTCCATGGTCAGTCTGCTCATTTCAGTTTCAGGTTTACCATAGACCAGCTGACCACACACAGCTCTTTCAGATCTGCCACCTCAATGGGAAAAAAAAAGCCCTGTCCTAAAAACCATCACCACCAAAATAACAAATACAGTACAAAATATGTGTATTAAATCAATAACATAAAGAACTAAGGCAGATATGATTACATTATGCTAAGGGTACAGGATTTACGTGCTTGCTATTTAGAATAAAAATGGGCGGGGCTGGTATGTTCATTTGATAAGATAAGCTGTGTTGACGAGTTCTAAGATCTGTGTGTTAATGTGAGACGAGACAGCAAGAATGTTTGACACAAGAGTACCAGCATATCTGATGAAATGTCCCCGTCACTTTCAGGGAGTGAATACCAATAGAACAAAAGTCAACAAGATCTACATTCAGTTTTGAAATACATTTATTACTTATCTCAACAAAATAAAATTGATACAAGTCATCACTTTACCCTCTGTCAAAAATGAAAACAGAGTGACAACTTGTCTAAAAATGTGGAGAAACACTGCTGTCTTAAATAGAATTTGCCTGTGCTTGACAAATTTCTCAGTCATGGTTAAAGGAGATGCTGTTTTGACCCTGTTGCCCTTAAACATGATGTATCACAGACCAATGTACATCAGTTCATCTGTTCACTAAGTATTTGTTTCCGTAATCCTGTGTCTCTATCACCGTTTATGATCCACCATTTCTTATCATGGTCTGTTTTCTTTGGCCTCATGATTTTATGTTCACAGCCATCCAGTAGTGTACACAAGATGTTAGATTATAATAAAAAAAAAAAATGTACAACATGAGAGACAACAAAAAAATGGAGATAACATCTAGACAAAAAATACTTGTTTACAAAAACCTTCTGGTGCATGAAAAAATGCACAGATAAATGTATGCTTGAGACAGGTAACTTCTGCAATCATCTGTTTGTTTTCTTACTACAGTCAAGACAGAAGACTGCAGTAAAGTATATGCTTATGTCTCAGTGTGCAAGTGTGGTCTGCATGAAGTGCATAAACGGACATGCAACTTCTGCATAAATTATGAACACCGGCTTTTGCTGCAAGAGAACAGGTAAATGTACAGGCACTTCTGCAAGGTTTTTTTTTTTTCAATTCCTTGTTTTAAACACCTGTTCCTTCCCCTTTGAATATCATGTCATATCAACCCATATGATAGCATAAAACAATGGGCTTCATCGAAGGTTTATAAACAAAATCAGAAAGACATTATAGAGTTTTCAAAATATAACAATTACGAAATGTTCAGGATTGTCAAGGGAAATTATGCGCACTATCTGTCTGAGCTAATATGGTCGGACAAAAACAGTGTACCGTGCATAAGTTGTGGCTGTACCTCAAGTACCATCAACGTGTTAACACAACAATGTAAAACAGAAATTTTAGATGGTGACTACATGGTTGCGATGCAAAAAAAAAAAAAAAAAAAAAAAAAAAGAAAGAAAGGTCCCCTTTTTTGCTGTCTGGGCAGGAAATGTCTTTCCTTTTTCAATGTGCCCTGACTGAAGGTCCGGGAATTTAGTCTTTTAACTAGTCCAGTGTACAATATGTAATGCCCTGCACTCTAATCCTGGGCAATGTTTGGTCAGCAACGAATGTTCTGTCAATGTTCAGGATCAAATTTTGAATGGCCCCCATCTTCCCCACAGGACCTGTTACCAAACAGAAAAAAAAAAATCATCATAAGATAAGGTAAGGTAATGTTGCCTATAGCCCAGCCAACCGCAAACGGCCATATCAGGGCTGTCACCACGTTGAAATAAATCATCATGAAAAATATCTATAACAATACACAGGACAGATAAATAAGACTGTACTGAGAGTAACAGCCATATGCTAAATCTATCACACTTGCTTTGCAAATTTTTTTTTTTTTTTTTTCAATTGGAACATGAACCAAAACACGACTGAGCTGAAACCAAAGAGAAAGGAAAAGCCATGAAAGGAAACAGACTACAGAATGGACAGCTAATGCCCACTCTGGACAGCATTTATGATCTCAACACCTTGCTGCCAGATCACAATGCAAAAGGTGGCTTGTCACAAACGATAACGAAAAACAAAGAAGACTAAGACCTTCTAGAATAGAAACTGACAAAAAGGCCACAAACACACACACACACACACACACACACACACACACACACACACACACACACACACACTAACGGTGGTCACATAAGATGTTTTAAAAGGCACAGTCAAAGACAGCAAAAGGAAAGATTCAAATACAATCACTAAATTTCCGGAAGGTAGTAATACAATTTATATTAAAAAGGCCCTCAAATCTTCATTGGGGACAATGCGCAGTTGATGTTAAAAAACAAACAAACAAACAAAGCAAACCCTCTCCCCCCCTTCCCACATTCTCCCTACAATAGCCGCCAACCTTCTGAAATCAACACTCAGGAACCAAGGGAAAAATTATGTTTCAGCTCACCCATAAAGGGTTTAAAAGAAATGCATTTTCCATGCACTTAAATGCCAACGTCCGCGTATCATTTGGGTTTTTTTTCGGCAATGCTTTATCATCCCAATTCAAAAATGCCCCCTCCTCCCCTAAAACCCCACATGTGTAAACGAAATTTTGAAATTCTGGATTTCTTTTTTTCCATCTGAATTTGGAATTTCTAGAGTAACTTGTAAATTTTGGGAAATTCCAGAAAATATTCAGGAGAGTTGGGAGCTATGTCCTATCCTTGAATACATCCTTGAATACAGCCACCATTACCTTCTTAAACCAATCTGCCCTTTTTGGCCATTGATCTCCAAGTACTAATCTACCCGTTTCAGCTTATTCAGGAATCAGTGTAGTTGACATTTCCGTTTTTTTTTTTCGACAGCAGCTTCAATTCCTGCGGCAGCCATTTGCAATGCCTCCAGAACTGAGTAAAATGAAAACCAAAATGTTTTCAGTTTGTACCTAGCATGACAGACAAGACCAACAAAGATCGTGATGGTACATTTCAACTTGGGTGACAATGACTCAAGTGACCCACAAATGGTGAATCAGAGTGGGTATGCCCAAGCCTTCCTAGAGCAAATGAGTGACCATACTGGTCAGCCAAAAACATCAGCAACACACAGATAGATCACAAATAAAACCACCACCTCTATAAGATTTTTTGGTACAATATTCGGTGCCATTCAGACTTACAGGCTTTTGTGTACATATAAAAGTAAAAAAGTACACTTGAGTGCCTAGCACTCTTAATATTTTTTTGATTAAGTACTCTAGGGAGCTTTCTGGTCAAAAAAGTCTGTAAGTTTAATGTGTATATTGTATATAAACTTTCAAAAGAAAGAAATACATAAACAAAGCCTACGAGCAGACGCACTGGATACCTTCAAACAGGTGATTTGCATTTCTTGGGATCCCCCAGAACACAGCCGATTTAAAATGTGTAGATAAGATTTCTTCATAACTTTTAGCATCAAGTTCTCAGAAATGGACATGAGCTGAAACAGCCCTGGAACACCCATGGCACTATTTCAAAAAGGAACAAATAACTAGTAACCCAAACAGACACACAGTTTACCAGCACAGAATGTGGGTAAAAGAATCCTCAATTTTCAGCAAAATTAAACAACACATGAAGATAGTTTGGATTATCTGAGAAATAAAATAATACACTATAAAGATTACTATGTGCACAATAGAGACCACCATAATTTGGACTGTTAAAAGAAAGAGAGTAGAATGAAACAATTTGTGATACTAACATACTCGTAACATACAAAAAATGATATTGCTTTTGAAAAAAGTAGTAGCAGTTACAACAGCAAAAACAAGCTAAAATGAACTGCTGATATAATAACAATGCTTACAACCTTTTGACAATGGTTCAAAATATTACAAAGCATATATTGTCATTTGTTTATACAAGCAAGCCAAATACTATGGCCTTCACTTTCAAAAATCAAATAATTTTGTTTCAAACAAATACATTCGTCTCTGAAGGTAAACAAGTAAACTAGAAAACAAACGAACCAATAAACAAATAAAATATGCACTAGAGAAAATGGAATGACTCCTCAACAAATAGACACCTGATGACAGCAATTCAACATGTCTATAACCAGGCCAACAAAGGTGTTGGATGCTGAATTTCTCAACAAAAAAACCCCCCCCTTATAGAGACATACATTCAAGAGACAAAATTTGAAAGCCATAACAAACTACACGGAAAAGGCAGAATTTCACACAGAAGGACAAAAATTCTTGCAAATGGACAGTACTTTCTTGTGATGCACATAACTTCAAAGAAACGTAAAGAATTTTTTGAAAAATGAAAGAGAATTTCAAAAGATCCACACGGACACGGGCACAAACTCTCACAGAAGGAAAGAAATGAAAATGGTTTTGAGAGGTGAACAACATTCAAAAAAGATGAGACATGACTTCCAGGAGAAGGACAGATTTCAAAAGAGACAGCACAGCATGGAAATGTGCATGACTTCGAAGAGATTGAAAGTACTTCACAGAGATGATAATATTTCAAAATGATGGACGATACTTCGAAGGGAGTGACAGGGACTGAAACAGAAGGACAGAACTTCATTGAGACAGAAAGGATTTCAAAGAGATGGAAACAATTTCTTGAGGATGGAGACTTCTCGGAGTTGAACAGAACTTGCTGACACACAAATAACAATTCACAATGACAAATGTGCAACGTAATAATGATTGACATAATTCATGTGACAAAATTTCACACATTTTGACTTATCATGGGAAAACGAACAAGCAAAAAAGATAAACATTTCACAAAAGAGAACAGAATTACACTGAAACATCTAAAGTCAAATACACTGGATTTTTGCAGAAAGCATCTAATGTCAAATATACTGATTTTTTTCTGTTCATCTGCTGTCAGGGTCAGCATTTCACAAGCAAGCACAGTGAGAGATCGATAGCACTAGTGTGTACATCATCCTCACTTTTAAGCTTAGAGATTTTATTGTTCCAGTTGTCTTCCAGTTTTGAGAGCACTCTTGATACTTCAGCCATTCTAGACATGAGGACATCTGGTTTGGACCCCTCATCAGTTACAACTGCTCCCTGATACTTAAAGCTGTTTTTGACCATTTGCATTGAATCTCTTTTGATGCCTTTGGTGTTTTTTGTAATCAGTTTGGTCTTTCCTGCAGTGATTTCCAAGCTATATGCCGTGGATTTTCATCCAGGTGTTTTACTAACAGGGAAATTTATTTCTTCCTGCATAGCAGAACCATCCATATTATCAGCAAATCATAGGTCTATACTGCCCATCCTCAATTAACAGTGGCTTTTGCTTCACCTGCCAAAGGCAACCCTCTGTTTCATTCCCTTCAAGGTTATCTGGGAAGTCTGAAGTTATAACAACACTTGGTGCTTGAAGAAGATAACAGTTGTTGCATAAGAGGGCAATGTTTGCAAAGTGTTTCAATTCAAGTGTTTTAAAATATGACATTTTTCAGGTCTTATGAAGTGTGACTAAGACTGACAGAGACAAGTGACTATCCATTCAACATAATTCCAGACAATTCAGCGCTCCACATGGAGCTGAATCAATATCAATGGTTGAAAAAAAGCCACAGAGACTATAAGGAAGAAGCTGCACTGTGAGAGAGATAATCAAGAAGTAAAGAGTCCCACATCAGGATTACGGCTGGATAGCTGATTTACATAATGAAGGTGTGAGCCCACACAGGTCAGTTCAGTTTGAAACATCATCAAATACAGACAGAAATATGCACAGCAAATTGCATCTCCTTTGTAGATTTTTGTGCAAAATGTGGGTGGGATTTAGATCTTTAAAAAAAAACATTGTTGATTTCTCTGTAGAAAAGGACATTCAGACATATCTTGAACAAAATGTTGACATTAAGTCAACCAATCTTCATCTCACATCTCAAAGAAGCATCAACCCAAACAAAATAGGTACTGACATGACATGGTGATGCACCTAAATGCTGACCAATGTAATCATTCTTCTTATTAAAACATAGCAAAGTGTAAAGATACACTCTAATTTTCCATCTTGGGGGAGAACAACAACAACAGAATAAGGTAAAAAATATTTGCCTGGATTAGAATATGAACACTTAAAGGCAATACCACCAAGACCATTCCTAACTGAATGAACATAAGTTAATGAATCTAAATCATGAACAAATGATTCACCAAAGTTTCTCTCTTAATCGAAAATCATGATCCATAATCTGATTTGCAGAGATATGACAAACTAAGAACTGATTCTTAATCAAAGTATGAACAATGTTTTCTCGAGGAAGGAAACATAACCTGGTCACTGGTGTTGACTGAGGTATGTTGTTAGGCCTACAGAGCTTTGAATGGTTTGAGAGCTGGAAGTGAAGTGAATTTCAGCAATCTCTTTGTCTGAAACTTGACGTGTGTGTATTTCCACAGCACTGTGAGCTTGATTATTTCAGCTGTACCAAATGAAAATGTTCACATTATGAATCGAGAATAAATATTTGGATCTAACTACTACAAACTGCTCTGACACACACTGATTTCCACTACTGGAGAGCCTCCATATGGTTAATACCCTGTGAATTAATTCAAAACAGTTCTAAGAACAAGTTGAACCCTTCTTTTTCACCACAAACCCAAGTTTGGTGAGGTTTGGAACTTCACCGATCTTGGATTACACACCAAAAGATCAAGCAATTCTGATAAAAGACAAAATCGCATAGATCGTGACCTGGACAAACCGTGTTTGCAATCTAAAAATTCATACAATTAAGAACGGCTTAAGGAGTACTAGATGTATTAAAAAGCAACATCAAACGGCACACATGATAATACATATTGATGAAATAATATTCAATCACAGTTTGATGCAATAAAAAAAATACAAACTCAGCTGCATAAACTGTATCAACAGTACCTCACTAACAAAACAAAACACACCACCACCCCCCCCCCCCACCCTTTCAAAAAAAGAAAAAAAAAAAGGCTCAGAAGCACACGCCATTGCGGTCGCGGAAAAAGCCCAGACCACTTTGGTTGAACACCATGGACGCCACGCTTGCGTAGCTCTCAATCTCAATGGGGCCTTCGATCACTGTCACCTGTTAAATGACAAAAGCAATGTTCATGAGAATCTATGACTTTACCTAATCACTCATAAATCAACTCCCAGCAATTGCCTGACCACTAAAATGTCTTCCTGTCAATGTGATTTTATTTCCAACTACTACTCTCTTCCGTATTAACATACCATATGTTTTGACGCGTTCTACAAAAGCAGGATCCCTCAAAAATGATGATAGGATGTATGAGAATATAAAAACTTGACATACAGGGCAGATCTGCTGACAGTCAAGAGATTAACCAGCTTTTTTTTTATCACAGAAGCTCAAGACAAAAAAGAAAAACTTTCACTGTGAACACACACACACACACACACACACACACACACACACACACACACAAAAAGCCAAAAAAAAAAAAAAAAAGTTTCAGGACAACTGATTTCATTACAGCCAGCAGCAACAACAATATTCATGTTACATTAGTGGTTTGCAACTTTCACATCTGCATGTTTATTCAGTAAACTTTAAAATGTACCACTATGACTTTATGGATATTCGAAGTGTGTGCATGTGTGAGAGACAACCTCTCAACCTCTGTCCTCTACTGCCGATTCAAGATAAACACCCAATGATCACGTCAGTCATCTGTAAACAGACTGAGCTCCACCACAAAATCTGTTGCAACCCCCACTCAGCATGGACTAGATTAGGCAAGCCGTTATCAGACAACCACTGGCTGGAAGCCAATGTTTGACTATGACTGACTTCCATCGCACAACAGCTGGGGTCTCACTCATCACTGATGTAAAAAGATCGGCTAACTAGACTGTATGTGTTGTAACTCTCCCATCTTTTGTCTGTTGAGCAATTGCATAATTACAACTGTTACATGAGATACATAAGGAGGAGTCTGACGGTACAAAAACAGCTACACACAAGATCCACACTGAGGCAGTCAACGCACTAATGTGTTTATCCTAGGTTCTGTTCATTCACTTTACATTACTTTACGTATTACGCAATTCATAATAATCTTGCTGAATGATCCTGCATGTGTGCTCTGATTTCAATCAGCACCACCATTTTGCGGGTTCACCTGCTGTAGCACCATGTGGGCCTCTGGCTCTACATGGACAGAAAGAAAAGATATTGTCCTCAATATCTGACTTACCTGTTGCACCTGTATATCGCTCACTTATGAACTCCACTCTTCTTCTGACACTCACCTTTTGCTGATTCTCTCATTTGTACTGGACCATCTCGTAAGCGACCCTTTGTCTGTCACGCCCCTTTCATGCGAAATCAACTCCCCATCAACTTTGATTCTCTTTCAAATCAAACATGAACCTTTTCTTTTCCCCTCTGATGCGCAAAATGCGTACCAGTTGCTTGAGAGAATTGCACACCCGCTAGAGACACCCATGATGTCAATTTATTCGTTTTTTTCTTTGAAAATAGGGAATGAGACGCAGAGATAGAGTGAGAAGCCTCAGCTGCTTGGTGGTATGCTTGCAAGTGGTTTGAACAGTTTGTTACAGCAAAGGTATTGTGTTTTGCTAGTCATTTTGTTTGCTTTGCGGTGTGATATATATTTGCTGGTGAAAACACCTAGCATTCAACTGATTAAACATATAAATATTAATAACAATAAGAAGTCTAAATGATGTAAGGACTACTTCCTTGCGACCTTGAACCTGACATGGCACTTGACTGGCATTTTTAATAATAATTCACTTGCTTAGGGTTTCAATCATTTAATCAAACACTGCATATCAAGAATAAAATGAGAAGCAAAGAAATTTTAAAATATTTTCAATAAAGTTCAATATCTATTTAGCACCGATTTCTAGTTTGTGCCGGCTGGGTCAGTCAGGACCACAAACACTCACCCTTGTCCCACATTCCATCTTTTGACCAAGTTGTTTTGATATAGTTTTAGTACTTTCTGGTGAATCTGCTGTGAGATAAAAAAAAAAAAAAAAAAAAAAAGCAACCAACCAAACTAAAGGACATGTCATTGAAACATTAACTCCCAGGCGGAGGTGAACTAGTAGTGTTCTGTTTGAATACTGTACACAATACTTTAATCATGCAATTTTTTTTGGTAATGTTGAGTTACAGGAGCATTTTATATGAACTGACATACAAACTACATTATGGATGCCAGGGTATGAAAGCCTTCATTTCTACCATAATAGACAAGCTGATCTTTTCATTAGGCCTTTAAACTGACCTTTTCATTAGGCCTTTAAACTGACCTTTTCATTAGGCCTTCAAACTGACCTTTTGATTAGGCTGTTAAACTGACCTTTTGATTAGGCCTTTAAACTGACCTTTTCATTATGCCCTTAAAAACTGACCTTTTCATTTGGCCGTTAAAACTGACCTTTTCATTACGCCCTTAAACTGACCTATTCATTTGCCCTTTAAACTGATCTTTTCATTAGGCCTTTAAACTGACCTTTTGATTAGGCCGTTAAACTAACCTTTTCATTAGACCCTTGAACTGACCTTTTCATTTGGTCGTTAAGCCGACCTTTTTATTAGGCCCTTAAACTGACCTTTTCATTTGGCTTGTTAAACTGACCTGTTCATGACCTTTTCATTTGGCCGTTAAACTGACCTGTTCATTTGGCCATTAAAATGACCTTTTCATTTATCTGTTAAACTGACCTTTTCATATGGCCATTAAACTGACCTTTTCGTTAGGAGTTAGACTGACCTTTTCATAAGGCCCTTAAACTGACCTTTTCATTTGGCCGTTTGACCCTGAACACCTTGCTGGTGGCATCCACCAGCACCTCAAAGAACTCATCAAACATGAAGGTGGTGGTCTCGTTCTCCTTGGGGTGGTAGAGGAGGGGGGTGGTGAGCCAGGGTCAGCCATGGGATGTCGGAGCACCAGGGGTTCCACTTCTGCCCGAACGTCAACTCTGCCCCTTGGTTCCAGCGGATCTGTATCCCACCATGCTGTCTCTCGCTGCAACCCCCCCCACAATGCACTGACAAACTTTTTTTTTAAGTGAAAGACATGTGTTCTAAATTATGACATGGGAAAAAAAATTGTCTGTCTCAAATTTTGAGGCTGTGTATGGACTGACTTCGATGGTTAAGGTCTCTATCAATAATGTAAGGGGAAAACTGTCTCAAATTTTGTGATGTCCATGGACTGACTTACTTCAATGTATCTAATTACATTTTTGTCTGTGGTATTTTTTGTCAAAGTCTTCAGTGCAAGCCGATTTATGAGGGCCATCTATGGAGGATCATGACAACGATCTCTGTTTAAAAGAAGATTCTCCATCAGTCCAATGCCATGATAAAGCAATTATTGAAGTCAGTAAGGGACTACAAGATCAAATGCTGTGTATGCTGGATCTGAAAAGTCAACACTGAACACACTTAGCAACAGTGCAGTGTCTCCTCTCCTGAGAAACCTCATGACAACCTTAGACTTGACACTGCATTCTGGAAAATGCTGGCACTGGAACAATGACAGAATGAGCTAAGTGTGGTTGTGCAGGGACTAGGAGAGTCAGGAATGACCAACATGGGTGTAAAAACCCACTGAAGGAGAGGATGGATCAGCAAAGTAATTAAAAAAAAAAAAAAAAAGTGTACTGTTCTGGTGTAGCTGCAGATCTATTTTCCCAGTGGCTAGACACGTTCTTCTCAAAATGTTCAAGATGGCAGATACTCTCACATCTTTCTCCGAAATTGTGTATGTCTTATTAAACAACAAAACATGTGCTTATGTACAACAATACTAGAAAAACAATGCCATTTTTTCAATTTGCTAAAACATCATGTCACTTGCTCCCAAGAAGATCAGATTCGCACTTACTTTACCAGTTGCTGAATGTAAAGCTACTGCCCCAAACCATCATCAATAACAAAACCAAAAGCTCCTATTTCTTCAAGATCCTGGTCACAAACAACATCACAGAGTTCTATGGGTACTAGAAGTCGCCACCACCAATAACAAAACCAAAAGCTCCTATTTCTTTATTTGTCACTCACAACATCACCGAGTTCTGGGGGTATTTGAAGTCGCCCACATGGATGGTCCCGATGATGTGCAACATGACGCGGCGGTACTCCTGCTGCTGCTGGGTGATGAAGTTGTACTTCACCACCAGGATGGAGCGGGCGGTCAGCAGCACAATCTCTCTCCCTCTCCAAGTCCCAGTGATCAATTCTGCCCACACAACTGTGTGTGAAGGACTGAACAAATGAAACAAAAACTTGGGGAATCTCTCTCTCAATTCAACTAGCATTAAGTCATTTAGTGAAACAAATATGTAAGAGGGGAAAAACAAGTGCAGCTGAACAGTTCTTCCTTTTTTGTAACTATGACTTAGCATGGATTGGAAAAAAAGTGTGTGTGTGTGTGTGTGTGTGTGTGTGTGTGTGTGTGTGTGTGTGTGTGTGTGTGTGTGTGTGTGTGTGTGTGTGTGTGTGTGTGTGTGTGTGTCTGTGTGTGTGTGTGTGTGTGTGTCTGTGTCTGCATGCATGTGTGTCTATGTGTATGTGTCTGCGTGTGTTTTTGTGCTCATGTATGAGTGTGAGTGAGTGTGTGTGTGTGTGTGTGTGTGTGTGTGTGTGTGTGTGTGTGTGTGTGTGTGTGTGTGTGTGTGTGTGTGTGTGTGTGTGTCCGTCTGTCTGTCTGTGTCAGTATGTGGGGGGAGGGGGGGAGAGGATGAGAGAATGTAAAAGTGTAAATATTAAACCCTTCATTATCAGCAAACAGTAACCATAAAGTTTGTCTTGTGTCAGGCCTGTCCGTAGGTAATTGTCTCCTGTGTGACATTAATTAGACACCCATTCTTAGAGAGTTTTTTTTTCTGTCCATGATATCGTTTTGTGTGTGTGTGTGTGTGTGTGTGTGTGTGTGTGTGTGTGTGTGTGTGTGTGTGTGAGAGAGAGATGTAAATATTGAAGCTATTTTTCTTTCTAAATCTGATTTCCTAATGGACATGTCCACCATCAACATAAATGAATCATGAATGCATAAAAGAGAATGAATGAATGATATTAAAAAAAAAAAAAAAAAAACATTCTGCTAATATCAGTACGAATAAAAGAAAGAATTCCCATATAAATCAGCAACTCTCTCTGTTTTTTTTTTCTCTCTCCCCCCTCCCCCCTTCTCTCTCTCTTTCTAGGTACCACTGATCTCTTGAACCAACACACAGAGCATGAATGAACTGACCAAGCAATGAATTTACAAAGAAATTAACCCAGCAGCACAAGCTTCTCTCTCCCCAACCCATTGAGATAAATTCTTCCAAAATCGAAACAGTACATTACAAACTATATTAGCAAAGGACATAAAAATGATGAAACACAACACTGATGTTTCATTCAGATCAAGGTTCCAGACAGTATAACTGAAAGTCAGCATGTGCACACACACACACACACACACACACACACACACACACACACACACACACACACACACACACACATATATACATACACATACATGTACACATACAGAGAATAAAGTATGCATGACTGCATGAATGAATGAATAAACCAGCAGCTCAATTTCCTCTCTCTCAAGCCCCAGTGATTGGTTCAGCCAAACACACGAAATTCATGGTTATCTGAACAAATGACCGAATAGATAAACAAACAGCACTTTTCTCTCTTTCTCCCCCTTTTATCAGTTTTCATGCTGCTAATCTGTTTAATCAGTTTCTGAGGGGGATGTTACATGTAAGTTGCAGCACAGCTCAGATCCTATGGATCATGACTGATGTGTTGACTTACTCTGTTAGGAGCCATGCACCCAGTAACTCTCCATCCAGTTCTGGTTTTGATGACTGAGCTGACTTTATCAACAGCAGTCTGGAAGGCATTATTATCCTGCAAATAGACAAAACCTGAAAGACATGCAAAGGAACTTATTAAGCATCATGACCTTTAATATTGTTAGAAGGAAGCTGGGAGCGTGAAATTCAGAATTCATTGTTCTTTTTCTTATCATAGACACTACATGTAAGCATGAAGATGATGATGACAGCCAAAAACTGCATTGGCAACAGGTCATGTACAATGCCTAAACTCATGCAAAGGGAACTGGAGTGATGTCCGTATGCTGACCAGACCTGCTGGAGTGATGACTGCTTCATGCATCTGATGTGGCAAAAGCTTCTGTATCTAAGTGATGTGCCCAACACAAAGTGCAGCACTAAAATCCCATGGGAACAGCCTCAGCTCTTGAGGTAGGGGTCCATGTGCTCCCCGGAATCAACCAGCTAAAAATACTGTTCTAAATAATACGCAATTGCATGTCTGTCAGGAACAGATCTTAGATCTGATATACAGATTTTGAAATTGCAGGTCACGGCAATGCACAAGTATTTCAAACACACCAAGTCAAACAATCGTTTCTAAAACCTGCAACACTAACTGGCAAACTTACTATATTGTCATGATTATAAAGACTGCAGTTAAAGCAGCTATCCTCGGTTAGGGATCAATCACATGCTTGTTTACACAATGGGCTGCCTACCTGAAGAGCTGACTGCTGTCATTCATTCAATATCAGTCACTCGGTTTCCTTCCTCCATTCTTCTAGTTTTATATATATACAATGTTTATTATGGGTAATGTCACCCATAGCAACAGCCAAACTGTCCTTCTCATCCAATAGGATTTCATGTGTGTGCAAGATGCTACGCATGAGTTTATGATCTCACAAAAAGGACTTTTTGGGAAACAAAGTCAGAAACGCTGTTAACTCCAAGGGGAAAATTTCCATGCACCGAGATTTGAACCCTGAATGGTAAACCGCAAGATCTCCAAGATTATGAGTCCAATGCTCTACTAATTGTGCTATTCTGTAACTATAAAAAGTAAGGTCATGTTGCTGTTCAGTACTGTATGCTGATTTTTTCTTCAGAATTAGAACTGTTTATTGTGGGACACAAATTCCAGTCCTTTCACCCATCCTTCAGTTTTGGTTTCCATGGCCGAGTGACCGTATTACATTTAATTCAGCTAACAAACAAACATGACTTATGGAAAATCAGCAAGCATTTAAAAAAATCAGTGTCTGCAACCATTCACACTGCAACAGATGATGATATGATCAGAATCAGAGAAAATTACAGTGTGTGGCTAAGAGCCTCCATTACAGACTAATGAAAAACACCCCCAGAAACAAAGCATTTGCCATAAATAACATGCAGTTTTGTTTTAAAAGTTTCAATCAAATAATTTTTTCCTGTAAATTTTCTTTTTATGATAAAAACAATTCTGATTTCTTTTATAAAAACAAGGTTTGGGAAAGGCTGAAGTTTGGTGCTTTCTTGCTGTTCAGGAAAATTTTAATTTCCTTCCATCCTGTCCCTTTAAAAACAAAGACGAGGTCATTTCTCAAAAGATCTCAAAGTTTTAACCATTTTAATGAGGACATAATGCCAGCAGTCATCAAACAGGTCATGAAATTGAATTAGTGAATGTTAGAACTGATAAAACAGCTTTCAAAGATGCCATGCCTGCAGGAATTTGTTTCCAGTATGACAATGAAAAAATTAAATATTGCATGATGTGTTTGCTGCTGGTGTGTGGTTAAATCTATTAAGTACATTATTTCCCATTTAATAACATCTCGGTCAAGCTTTTCAGCTGATCCCATTGGTGATGTTTCATGAAAAGAAGTGCTCAAATAACCAGCACTCCAGATGCACTGTTCCTTTGGATGCAAGAATCTTTATCAATTGCGATAGCATTTAACCAGAAGAAACATTTAGCCATTTTCTGCTGACTGCTGATGTGTGCACTACTCAAATGGCAACTATGTTGGCATCTCTATCCTTTTACATTTTCATTTTATGGAGCTAAACAAAAGCATGTTTACTGTAATATGGAGGGTGTGTGAGTGTGTGTGTGTGTGTGTGTGTGTGTGTGTGTGTGTGTGTGTGTGTGTGTGTGTGTGTGTGTGTGTGTGTGTGTGTGTGTGCGTGTGAGTGTGTCTGTAAGTGTGTGTGTGTGTGTGTGTGTGTGTGTAGGGAGTAGGACTGTTTTTTTTTCTGCTCCCCTCCCCCTCCCCCTCCCTTCCCCCATGTTCCCCTCCCCCTCCCTTTTGTAAATGTTAAATTTTCTGTACTGCAACCAGTCATCCAAAAAACTATTCAGCTTTGAATACCTTTGCACTAAAACTTAAGCGCTGTTATTGATAACATTTTTTTTTTTCAATGAAAAACTCAAAAGTTCTGAAGCAATGAAGCACACGTTCTGTCTGCTATCATACGTACATGCTTCTGGCTTTCTTGTTAAATGTCAATGGTGACACAAACACCCTGGCTGTTGATGATTCCTCACATTGTTAGTCACAGCTTCCCTTTACTGCAGCCACTGCTTAATTTTGCTTAATTTTAATTTTTACCCAGTTAAGCAAAATCAGAGCTCCTTTCAGCTATAACTGATCAGTGAATAAATGTTAACACTGTAAACAAACTGCAACTGTAAACAACTGCAAGAGAGCGTTAAAAGGTACTTTTAATACTGATAGGCCTACTGCTCACTGAGGCAATTTCAAACCAGATAAAACAAAGGATACCAAACTGAAACAACTTACAGAAGGCTACCCTCAGAAAGAGTCAATGGAGTAAAAGAAATGACCCCGGAAAACTAAATTTGCTACAGTTCTTTAGTGCTAGTTAGTGGGTGTTCCTGATCTGCCATTTAATACAATGTGTGCACGCGCGCACACACGTACGCGCGCGCACACATACACACGTCTGTGATCAAATGCATGTAGCTTCGGTGGGGAATTTTAACAGTTCCTTTCACAAACAGTACGGGTCCATTCCTACCCTCCAAGCCCCCCCCCCCCCCCCCCCCCCCCCCCCCCCCCCCAAAAATAAAAAAATAAATAAAAACAAAAAAAAAAAAAAAACATGCCTCGATCTTGTCTTCTTCTGTTAGGTCTCCACAATCAACAGCTGATTATTATGAGACCGTGACAGGGGGGATCTGGTTCACACACACACACACACTTTTTTTTTTTTTTTTTTATCAGCAACACTTCTTGCCAAGTTAATAATCTAATGCTGGTACCTTGTAACTGAAGAAGGTTTTGGCAGCTCTGTCGGACTTGGTATGGCCTGGACGTAGAGATGTTCGGCTGCTTGAAGAGCTTCGAACACTCTGACGACCCACCATACTCCCGGGTCGATCTCTGCACAATCCTGGGTCTGAGAAGTCTACTTCTGGCGGCTCTGCTGCATTATGTGTCTGGTTTTTCTATATGCAAAGTGGCGCCGATAAATGACCCCTCTTGGGCAGGTCTGTCATCGTCCATATGAGCAGCTGTGTCTGCAGCGTTTGTTTTCGAAGTGACTCTGTCAGTCGCCATTGTAAAACAAAATAATGCTTTTCGGATGACGTCATTTATTTCACAGGCAGCACACCATTAATTAGTGCATCAAGCCATGAATAAGTTTTGAGTATATTTCGATGTTTTTCTTGTGGTAATAAAATAATAATGACAATAGATATTCATATTGCGCCTTCTGAAGCCCAAAGCGCTTCACAACAGAAACAAAATGTGAAAATAACTAGTTGCACAAACAAATTCCATAATTGATTGTAGAGCTTTTCAGATTAAAATCATGCAACATCATTTAGTTTGCACATCAGACATAGCAATATCCAGGACTTGCCATGCAAATTAACACAACTCTCTCTCTCTCTCTCTCTCAGACTTGTTAATTAAACACCCACACAAAACACACAGACAAACGTTAATGTGGACACACACTTCTGGCTCACAAACTAACAAGAATATTCTCATACAGACGCACATACAAAATGCTGAAACCAGAAAATCAATTAGGATCTATCTAAAACCTTGCCTGAAAAGGCAGTGTTCACATTAAGGTTGAAAGTGGGATGAAGGGAGTGATGGTGAGTAGAAGAATGCTGCAGATTCCAAGAGCTGGTTGGCCAAAGCATAAAATATGCATTCACCAAGTTGTTTTCTTTTATCAATGGGGTTTTTGCAAAATCATCTGTCGTCAGCAAACAGGTGAAGTGATCTAAATGAAGTATACAGGTTTGGAGCTGCTCACACAGAGGAGCATATCCAGTAACTGAAAGCTGTGACAGCATGTTTTGTACTGCATTCTCTGTTCGGTTAGAGCCAGTTGTGCATGGTCATACAAGATCTGTAAAATGGCCATAGCAGCAGCATTCGGGGCTTGTCTGAGTGGTTTCATCTGTCTCAATGGATGGTTGGCTAGTACAGAACTGCTAAATTCCATTTTGGATAGGATGGCAGTGCTTACCTGCTTTGTGGCTGTGTCAGCTGTGAGTTACTTGTGTGTGGAACTGATGCATCTGAACTTAATGTATCATGCTTCACATGTTTTGGATATATGTTACGTGGTGTCAGATTATCATCAAACAGGAATCTGAGATTTTGAACTGTGTAAGAAAACTCTATGTCAATGTTGTTCAGTAAAATAGTTGTTGGGAGAGATGGAACATTGCTGGCACAGGAAGCATTAGACAATCAAATGCATCAATTTTATAATAATCGAGTTTCAATTTCTTCTGTTCTGACCATATTTTGACTTCCTTACAGCATTCTTTGATTTAGATTGTTCCATGTCATTCTCAGGTGATTCAGAATGGTGAAATTGTGTATTGTTTGGAAATATTTTGTGATGAACTGAAAGTTGCTCAGCCACACTGGTGAGAGGAATTGTGTACACAATGAGTTGCACAGGACCTAACACGGAGCCCTGGTGCACACAAACCTCATGAGCAAATTCTGCAGACTTTTGACCTCTTCAAACAAGCAGGACCAGCATCAATACAGGGCAGTCTCACCTGTCAAACTGTGTTGACATGACAGATCATGAAATTCTTCAAGTCTTCACCATGTTGGTATTCAAAAGAACTGAGGTTTACATTTGTCTAATGAAGTATGAATGTCATTGTGAATGCAAAGGATAGTTTCAGTGTTGTGGTGTGAACAGTAAATAAGTCGTGAGCGGGCAAATGTGAGGTAAGCAATTTGAGAATTTGGGGGGTGGGGGTGGGGGGGGGGGGGGGTGACAAAAAGGCTAGGTTTGAAACTGGTCTGTAGTAAGAGCACCTGTATACAGACAGGTGAACAGTGAATAAGTCATGAGCAGACAAATGTGAGGTAAGCAATTTGAGAATTTAGGGGGGGGGGGGGGGGGGGGGGGGTTTTGACAAAAAGGCTAGGTTTGAAACTGGTCTGTGGTAAGAGTTTGACAACAGCAGCTTTAAAATCTAAAGAACTATGCCTGTTACCAGAAACCTACAGGGAATGTTGGTAAACTGCAGGGAAAAGAGAACTGAGATTGTCAAAAAGAAGTTTGGTTGAAATTGGGGCTCACAGGTATCAGGAGTTATCAGAAGAAAAGTTTGTTGTTTTTTTCCCCTCACATCCTCTTCTGAAACAGTGAAGAATGCTGAAAAGGAAGAAAACTTATCTGCCTGACCAGAATCACCATTTAGTGCCCCATGAATTAAACGCCTGCTGATGGAAAGGATCTTGCTCCTAACAAAATCATTGGACAATTTTAAAGAGTTCCTTGCCAGGGTCATATCATGAAAAAGTGGTTTGAAATTTGTGCTAGGTAACACCAGGTTGAATGAAAGTTTGTTCTTGCATCCTCAACAAGGTCAGCGACTTTCTGTACCATACTGTCATGTATCTTGTCTGTGAACAGACAAATGTCAGAATCATCGGCAGGGTTCTGCGTTCTGGTGCTCAAGTTCTAGCACATTAGCTGGTCAACAACGGAACTACACTAAGTTGTTGATGACTGCACAGAGCCAAGAGTTGAATTCTTCATTCTGGTCATGTGTGTGCTCTGAAACAATCTAGCACTGTCCATCAGATTCAGCCAGCGTTCCAGCCTACAACCCTCCAGGCACACACCCCAGTCCTAAAAGTCTAAGTGTTGGCTACAGAAAGTTGAGGTGCTTTTAATGTACTCAGGATATAAACAACTATTTTTCATGTCTGTGATGGATTTTCTAACACACAAATCTCTCTCTCTCATGTACACACACACACACACACACACACACACACACACACACACACACAGCAATAAGGTTTAAAGTTTCAAAACCTTTTAATAAAAGATAAAATCTTTCTTTAAAACCATAAAAGCAAGAACAATGCAGAATGTAATTTCCAGGTCAAATTTCACTAGTAGTTGATGAAGAGCAAATAAACATAGAGATGTTTGAAACATATAAAATTTGTAAATGCAAATGAGAAGAGGAAGGGGAATGATGGCTGGGGAGGAGGGGGGGGGGGGGGGGTATATTTTCCTGCATATGTAATCATAGCTTTTTTTTTTGTTAAGGGTTGGAGGGAAAAATACTTAACTCTCTTCACTTCTTTCCCTTGAATTTCAATCACCTCCCGGAATTATGGTATTTAAAACAACATTTTTGTTATCTGACACAATGTATCACCTTAAAAAACCCGAAACAGACACATTCATCACAAAAATATTATTGTTTTAGAAATAATGCACAGAATGTTGTGAAAAATTACAAAAAATCCATGCAAAATGCAAAAATCTCAAAAACTGTTGAGAGTTAATACAAACTATTTTCTTAAAAAAAAAAAAACAAGCGCAGCAATAATGCCATCCTTTTTTTTTTTTCCTTTACTGCAGTATTCAGTAATAAGAAAGCAACCCAAATTCCAGTTGTAGCTAAAAAAAAAAATGCCATTAAAAAATAATCTTTAGGTAGATGAATTTCAGAAGTACAGAAACGTCACTTGTAGCCAAAGACAGCTTCAATATGAACATTAGTCTTTAATTAAGGCACATATCTCAGAAATAAAGAAATTTCACCTGTAACCAAAAAATTGTTTTAAAAAGTAGTCTTCAGAAAGGGGCTTACATCTCAGCAGTATCAAAATTCCACTTGCAGCCAATACAACTTTAACATGGAAATTACAGTCCATGGGAATGCACGTCAGAGACTTATCTGTGTGTAAACAGTACAGATCTCAAGTAAACACAGCTAAGAAAACAACAACAACAAAAAAATCAAAACCGCAAGATCTTGACATTAACATGAAATATGCACAACAAACTGGCTGTAACAGCTCAAATAAAAAAAAGACGTTTCGAACAAATCTTCATTTATAAGCATACAAAAGACAACTTAATACTGATTTGTCTTCATGAACATAAATGAGAATAAAGATCCTCCATAAATGACACGATTATTCTTTCAAGTAAATGCATGGTAACTGTCCACTTCTTGTGACTGAGGTTGGCAAGATATGACCAGAACTGTGAGTTGAGATCAATGTTTGATATCAGATTTGTCCCATCAGTTGTTGACCAGAATGATACACAGATCAGTGTGTAATATCACATATGAGTAAATCAAGTTCTTCTTCTGTCTGTCAGGCACTTCTTCACACCTCTCCCCCCTCTTCATCTGCTTCTGAGTTGGCCACCTCTTCTGTCTGTAAATACATAAAAACAGATTGTCAGAATGTTTTGTTACATTTATTTCTGTCTTACTACATGCCATCACCTGATGCATAAGTTATGCACTAATGTTTATGCAGAGGCATGCATGCCTGCATGTGCGCACACACGCACACACACACTACTTCTCTCACACACACACACACACACACACACACACACATACACACACACACATATATATATATATATATATATATATATATATATATATATATATATATATATACACACATGCATACACACACAAATTTGTGAAAAGGGTGAAGTCCACTCAAGTATGACATTTGCCTTGATCAATAAAATGATTTGGTATGAAATATCTTAATCTGTGCTTTTACAAGTTTATGTCTTTGGCAAAGACTAAGTGCCAACATCATATAACTTTGATGTCTCAGGAGAAGTAAGAGAAGACAGTTTCAACATTTTAAGAACTGAAATACACGAGAGAAATGTAGTCGTATACTGTGATTATAGGTTTATGTTTTCCTTGAGTGCATTTTATTTTCATTTCAGTGTCTAGGGAAACAGATTTAAAAAAAAAAAAAAAAAATCTGAAAATTTTGACTAAATCCCATACAAGCTGGATCATTGTTCTGTTTATAACATGACAATGCAACTGCAATCTATGAAGAATATTACATGCAATATATGATTGTGAAAGACACTTAAACTTCAGAATGGGAAGCAATCCAGTCCTTTTAACTGGGCTGGTATGACCTTGATGTGGCCATTGTGGTCAGCTGAGCTTCAATCAAACTGACTTGACTTGAAGTTTTCCATGCCTGTTATGTTGCTACCCCCTGTTATGTTGCTGCCCTCTCATCTTTGGACCCACTGGGCACCCTGAATATCTGACAAGAAATTCTGTTGTTGTTTTTTTTAATCATAAAGGGCTTTGGGGCATGCATTTAACCAGCTGCATAAAAAGATTGATATGTACGGCTGTATGTCTCTACAACTGAATGGCAAAACTGAGCCTGCTTGAGCACACAGAGCTGAAATACTGGATGGTTAACTGGACACCACTCACCGTTTCAGCAGCCTCTGCCTCAGCTTTACGGTTCTCGTAGATCTCCTCGGCCTCATGTCGCTCCTCGTCACTGAACTCGTCCTTGTCCAATCGCTCCAGGGTGCGCAGAGCAATCAGCACCTCCATGCGGTAGTCGTCCTCATCAGCCACAGGGTTCTCAGAGAACACCAACGCCCTAAGCATGGGGAGGTCTTTCAGCTTGGCCGACTCCTTGACCGACGACACAAGATTGCCCCTGGAGACAAACATATTTTTACTCTTCCCAGATGATTTAGAAAACCTATAGCATAACACATATTGCAGGAACAATGGTGAAATTTCCAAGGCATGCATGCATGCGTGCGTGCATGCATGCGTGCATGTGTATGTGTGTGTGTGTGTGCATGCATGCATGTGACATGGATGTGTGTGTGTGTGTGTGTGTGTGTGTGTGTGTGTGTGTGTGTGTGTGTGTGTGTGAGAGGGTGCTCTGCTACATTGCACTGCATAACCAAACTTCAATTATAAGGGTTAGATTTGCCTACAAGCTTATTCACTGAGCTCACCCAGTTGGCCGTTTAAAAAAAAATTGCCTTTCTTCACCCTCATCATTCTGGCACAAACACCACCAAAGCTTTAGCTTTAAATATAGTCACACAAAAGTGTGTTGTAGTATATAATGTTTGCAAAAGCAAGCAGCAATTTTTTTGTAAACAGTGAAATGAATGCATCTATACTGCCAAACTCCTAATATACAAATAAGATAGATTTCTTCTTAAAAATTGAGGATACATCCAATGTCCAAAGCACCTTTAGTCTCCCCCAAAATACAACACTCTTTTAATGACAGTTGCAATAAATATTCAGGTTGTTTCAGACAGGGTAAACTGATTTTACAGCAATTTCGTAAAACTAGTTGTTTCCTGTAAAAATCCTTCCCTCTCTGCATACAACCCCAGAAAATTCGCCCTCTGGAAGGCTGACTGGAAAAGGGGGACAATCAGTTACTTCTGCTATCCCTGACTGGTGTGTTAACGAACTCAGGTAACACAACTGGACTGCAAAGTGATCCTTGATCTGCCACATGCCATTCAGCCCCCTTCCGCCCACAGACAGTCAGAGCCTGCAGCAGCTCCATCCAGCGCAGACAAACTGGCATGGGGGAGATGCATCTTCAGCCATAACCTGGCTTACTCTAGGTGATTGGTTTGAAGTGTATCAACAACCTAACATGGCTATCACATGACTTGAGATAATAAAAATCAGGCTTGAAATAAGCATAAAAGAGAAGGCAACTTTGAAAACATGCTGTCCCGTGGATCATCCCATTCAAAATTTTGTCAAAGTGGCTAAAAATCTGAGCAGTATAGTGTAGCTTAAATATCATTTTCTAGACATCCACTGTCATTTATACTTTTTTCTATGATTCCTTTTTTTCTGTTTTAAAATGGTCAACACTTTGGGGGCTGAACATTTGGGAGGTGGGGAGGAGAGGATGCAAGGGTAGGACAGGGTTGAGAGAGGGGAGAGGAGAATTGGTGGGGGGGGGGGGGGGGGGGGGTGCACCAATGTTTATTCAATGGTGGAATTCCTCCAGACTGACTGAAGAATTGTAAGTCCTGTTCATTACACTAACCATAACAAAATAAACAAACTGGCTGTCACTCAGGTGGTCATCTTTAGTAACATTTACTTGTGGCTATAATCCATCACATCCTGTTTCAGTATCAGTTTCATCAAGGCATCACTGCAGGCAGACTAGTCTCTGTACACTATATCACATCTGCAAGGCCCAGAGACCATAGCGTGCCAGGGTAACTTTTATTCAGCTTGGGATGAGTGTCTCATGTACAAGACTAAGCAGATGCCTGACCTATGCAGTAACCCAACATGCTGGTCAGGCCTCGAGTATCCAGCAAATACCGTCTGCACTACTTCCACATACAGGAAACAAAAAGGTACCCTATCTCACCTCAAGTTTATATACTGATAACATGATGCCTCACCTTAAACTGATGTACTGCCTAGCACATGGGAGAGTGGAAAACTACACAGGAAACAACATATCTCCCTTCAAAATGATGTGCAACCATGACACCTCACCTAATGTTGATGCACTAACATGACGCCTTCCCTCAAATTGATGCATTAATATGTTATCCCACCTATACTTGATATACTGACATGATAACCTACCTAAATATAATGTGCCAACATGTTACTCATCTAAAATTGATGTACTGACATGACACCTCAAATTATACACTGACAAATGACACCTCGCCTTAATAATCAAGCTGTACTGACAACATAATACTTCATCTCATGTTAATGTACTGACAGATAATGCCTCATCTCAGGATGGATAAACTGACAATGCAATACCTCACCTTAAGTTGATGTACTGCAGTTCTTTCAGGTCTTCAGTAAATCCATCGAGGAGTTCCACCTGATTGTCGCGGAGATGAAGAGTGGTCAGGGAGGAACAGCGGCCCAGCCCTCAATACGCTTGATCATGTTGGCTGCCTGCAAAGAGAGAAAAGTGCGGCACCTGAGCTATCGAGTGTCTGTCCATTTGTGTCTCTTTTTATCATTTCTTCAATGAAAATGTGTTCAGAACATTTCCTGCCTAACAAAGCGATGTAATACAAAAAGATTTGTCATTTTGAGCATTTCCCGTCAAAACAAAATGAAGTAATACAAAAACATTTGTCATTTTCTTACCAAAAGTTTATTTCAGTATTGGCGGTCACAAATCAACATACCTCTTCCAACACTTTAATATGTTAGGTTCTAACTGAAGTTTGACTCGTGCTATTGCTGGCTATACAATGCTGAAAGATTGCTATTTTTTGTTTCTCCCCTGACCATTTGGTTACCTGAACCAACATCACTAAATGTAGTCAAACTGCTTGCTGCAAATTCTGCATCACTATTTTCCCTTACGTTTTGATCATCTTTTTTCTGAACACACTGCAATGAGAGGACGACAAAGAATGCAACCTAAATGAATTTCCTTATGAAAATTCACTAGCTGCTAGGAACACAAAGAGACTAAGATGTGCTTTTCTTAAAGAAATAGAGGAAAAACTGGAAACCAGGGGAAGGGTTCTCCATTTCGATGAAAAAAAAAAAAAAGACAAAACTTACCATCACTGAAACACCAGTGGAAGGGTAAGAGGAAAAAATATTAACCAAGACATCTACAACCATCATCTAGCTCTGCTGAAAATTCGACCCTATAGAGTTAGGAAGAAGAGTTACAAAATCAAATGATACGTATATGCCATATCAATTTTCTCTCAACTTGCATCATTTGGGGAACTTCTCTACATTATCAGGCCTAGTTCCCCTTCTCTTCACCAACTGAGAATGCAACAAAATAAGTGTTCCCAAAGTTGTTGAGTTGCATGTATTTTTCTCCGTTTCTTTTCATTTTTAAAACAAGTAAAGGAAATCTCTCAAAAAAGCAGAGAATTAACATGCCTACCAATTGTATACAAATTACAAAAAAGAAACTGAAAATCTTATCCTCATGAAATAAAAAATACAAAAAATTCATAAACCGAAAACTTAATTATATGGCTGTGAGGGTCTATGACCAAACTGCTTTTCTCCCCAATAATATGATCGTCATTTTATTATTATAACATTGTTTTATTCTGAAGTTTGGCAGTTCAGACAATTCATTATTCTGGCCATGCATTCCCAGAATATCATCTCACAAATCACAAGAAAGATGAAGACACTTATTTTTCTTGAGGATGATGATGATGATAATGGCACAAAGGAAGATAATGACTCTGAGGAATATGACGATACTGAGGAAAATGAAGATGATGATGACACCAAAGATGAGGATGAGGAAGACAATACTAACCAAAAAACAAGTTTCTGACAGTTGGCAAATAGATGCCATCTGTACTCTCAAGTTTGTTGCCTCTCAGCTCTAGCGTGTGCAGGCGTGTCAATTTGTTGGCATCAAGACCTGTTACCTGAGTGATGTTGTTGTCTGAAAAAAAAAAACATCAGATGGTGATTATCAGATAAAAACTGATCATTGCCATATCAACATCCATATATTCAAGATGAAGCTGCCGTTTTTACTAATATGCTTTTGTGATTTAGAGTAACAGACACACAGCATACTACAAACCTGCTCCCCTCCTGACAAATGTGACAAAATGTGATCAGTGGTAGGCCTTCAAAAGACTGCACTGTTTGACAGCAGACAAAATCTGGAGGCCATGATCATATTTTTCTCCAAAATTGCACTGGCCAAGAAAACATGCATGTGAAGAAGATGACTGATAAAATGTGTATCTACATAGATTATGCAAATCCTCTTAACTTGATACAATTAACATGATGTCTCACTGTACACACATATATACATGCATGCATGCATGTGCGCACACAAACTCACTCTCCCTCACACACACACACACACACACACACACACACACACACACACACACACACACACACACACACACATATGCCAAAAATACGTGTGCACATCCATGCACATACCCTTGAACGTATCTACATGTACACATGAGCTTGAACTGGAGACAAGTATTTGTGGAAGAAATTGATCAGGCTGCTGACACAGAGACACTAAAATATTAGCATAAACTGACATATTGATCACAAACTCATCTGAGAATCAAAACTATCTTGGGTCAGGACATGTACACTGTATAGATGAAAATCGTCTCCCCAAGACAGTTCAATGCCAAGCTGCTGCAAGGCAAGCGTTCCCATGGAGGACAAAAGAAGCGCTACAAAGACACACTGAACACCTCATTGAAGTGCTGTAGTATCACCCCTGCCTCCTGGGAAGAAGCTGTACAAGATCGCTCAAGGTACCACATCATGATCAAATCCCGAGTGAAAAGATTTTGATATGAAGCAAGAGGAGGCACAGGAGCAAAAATGTTACTTTCATAAAAACAGAGCGCACACCATCTTTCAGCCTGGCTCACGTATAAGTCTGCCCTGTCCACACTGCAATAGACTGTTCTATGCAAGGATCGGCCTGACCAGCCATCTGCATACACACACCACCACCCAGTGATACCTGAGGTCATGGTCACCTTCACCCAAAGACAAACAACACCCATACACAAAAATCACACCAACTCACTGCTGAGAATGACATGTTCTAACATGGGGGTGGTTGAGGCCCTCGGTGGTGTTCAGTCGGTTGTGGCTAAAGCTGGCAGTCTGCAGGAAGGGCATCTCCTCCATCTGGACACTGGTCAGCAGGTTCTCATCCGCTTTCAGCGTCAGCATGTGAGTCAGGGCGCTCAGCGGTGAGATGTCTTTCAGAGCATTTTTTTGCTGACGTCCACATAGCGGAGGTGGATGAATGACTTGAGGATGTTGATGTCCGTGACACTCCTGTGTGACATTTGGATTGGTTTCAATTTTAAAGGACTGTAAACTGCAAAGTGTATATAACACTGGGTTTATTTTGATAAGAAATGAATATGGGGAATTATTTGGATGTCATACTCACTATGCAACACTTGTCCAAGCTATGACCAATAGATATACTCATCTGGAACACAGTACTACAAGCCCCCCTAGGTCCTCAGCCAATCAGCGCTTATAACAATGGATTTCCTATCCCTCTCTCTTCCCCATCTTTCCATCTCCAGTAACGTTCTTTCTGATTTATTTATCATATGCAGGAGACTGCATACAAAACTACTTAAAGACAATGATTGCTTGCTCTCATATAGCCAGAATAAATGCATCCTCTCCAAAGGGTGCCACCATATCCATCAAGTGACTGTCTCGATCAGCAAGCGAGTGTCAACAACTTTGAAACAAATTCGTCAAAGGGATAGACGCAGAGAGAAAACTGAAACTGAGGTCACCGTGAAAGCATGCCATAAGGGTCACAGAATGATTTTTTCACATCCTGTCAGTAAATGTCCTGTATATGATAGGTAGACACTGGATTTTCAACAATGCATGCAAATATTATTTAAAACAAAAAATTTGAAACAAAAAAGTGATCTTCCCCATTCTGTTGGTGATACACTATTACATGGTAGGTAACTACCAAATGAGCTTATGACATCTTCAGACATACTGTGGTATCCTTGACTAAAATTTTGGGTATAAAAACAAAGTTTTATTGTACTTGTCGAATTTTCAGCATAGAAACAGACACAAAATTCTAGCTGATATATGCCCTTGTCAGTTTGTGTGCATGTCTGTATCAATGGTTGTGTACGTGTGCATATGTGCTCACACATGTATTCATGGATGAATGTGTGTGTGTGTGTGTGTGCGTGCGTGCGTGCATGCGTGTGTGTGTGCGTGCGCGCGCGCGCGCGCGTGTGCGCACGCGCTTGCGCACAGATGTATATATATATGTGCATGCGTAAATGACCGTGCAAAGCATGCATTTGATGAAATACACCTGTGGCTACAGATATAAATGCATCTCATTATTTTGTATGCAGCAAGAAATACCTGTGTAAAAACCTTTACATTTGTCTATCTGCATGAGTATACATGTAATCAAAATAGTTCATATTACATGCATCAGATACTTCAACACAAGTAAAGAGGCAATATTTTCTGGAGCTGGGAAGGAATGTGACTTAATGTTTATTTTTTATACATTCCCAATGAAGAGAAATCATTAGCATTAAAAAAATATACATATATACAGATATTAAAAATGAAATTGAAACCTGACCTTTCATGTATATCTAGACGAACATAAGCGTGCGACAGTCCATCCCCTGTCTTACAGAGCAAGGACAGGCTTTCAACAATGATGTCCTCTGTCAATGGGTTGGGAGGTGTTTTCTGTGGACAAAGTTTACATCACATAGGTTTCTGATTTGATTTTCTTTATGTCATGTAACATCACTGCCCTGTTATTTACTTGCAAAACATGAAATAAAAATCTAAACATCACTGAAGAGTGATTATGTGCATACATATGAACATGTGAGTGAATGTATCACATACTTAAAATACAGATCTTATACTTTACAAACATGAAATATATTTTTATGTTCTCTGTTCTGTCCTTATGTATCCTGTCTGGTACAAAAATATGTTTATGTCCTATGCTATGAAAACATGTAGAACTTAGTTTGCTGATGAAATCCTGGGAGAAGGCTAACTTTTCTCTTTTAAATCCTTGTTGTCCCTACCATACTACAAATGTCTTTTTCACTTTAGTACTCGGTTGTTTGGAGTAGGCTGGCTTCTTTTTCCTTTTTTTTCATTTGTTGCTGTCCCTGCCACACAATGAATGCCTTTTTCTCTCTTGTTCATGGTTCTTCTTCTTCTTCCGGTAATAACCACAGTCAAGTGTTTGACTATTATTGTTACGTTTGAGGTGAAGACAACTGGAAAAAAAAAAGTTATTGAGAGAATGAAGGAGGGCATAGTGTGCAAAGAAGGGTGGAGTGGGGGGGGGGGGGAAGGGGGAGGGGAGGAGAGTTGGGATTTATGGAATTGCAGATACCTTCTTACTGAAGGTACCTGCATTGGGGACCTGCACTATTTCCTGAGGGAGCAAATTCCAGTCCCTTACTGTTCTTGGGAGGAATGACATATTTCTTTGTTCCGTCCGGCATGTTATCCTGCTGAATTGTTGGTTGTGGCCCCTCCTTGATCTTGTTTGGAGGGTTTTCAGTTGGTGGAACTTTCCAGCTGTTGTGTTATGTTTCATGTTGTAAAACATGGTTAGTCATGCCACTTTCTGCCTCATCTCAAGGGATGGCCATTTTAGTTCCTCCAGCATGGTGGTGACGCTGGAGGTTTGCTTGTAACTGTTCATGACGAAGTGGGCCACTCTACGTTGGATGGCCTCTATGTCCTGGATATCTTGGGCAGTGTGTGGGTCCCAGACAGCAGAGATGTATTCCAGCACTGGCCTCACTAGTACATTATATGCCATTTCTTTGACCTTCCTGCTGGTGTTCTTTAGATTCCTTCGCAGGGACTCCAGTGTCTTGTTGGCTTTGGCGCTTATGTTGTTGATGTGCCTATTCCATTTGCCATCCTTTTGCAGGGTCACTCCGAGATACTTCATGTTGTTGCTGCTCTGAAGAGTCTGGTTGTGGAGTTGGTATCCAGCAGTGGGTGTATCTTTTTTGCGGGTCACATACATGACTGTGCATTTGTCTGGTTATATACACAACCCCGAAAGCTTAATAGTCAGTACTCAATTGAGGGCATCTAATGGATGAAGAATGACGATGAACAGTTAAAAAGAGAGAAGGGGGGGGGGGGGGGGGGCCAAAATTCTTATACTGAACACACACACACACACACACACACACACACACACACACACACACACACACACACACACACACACACACATGCACACACACTTCTACCTACCTAGCATAAACTCAATTAAGTGACCAACCTCTTCATCCTCGTGTTCTTGTTCTTCATCTGCAAGCTGTTCCAGCTCATCTTCCTGTTCTGTTTCCTCTTCATCATATGTTTCTTCGTCGGCCATTCTCACTAGATGTCAACGTGCCCACCGAAGTGCTACAAGCCTACTTGCAGACGCACGCACTTCTTGGCGATCAAAATGGCGCGCGGTTACTGAGGTAACAAAACAGGAAGTCGCATAAGTATCTGCAAACCGAAAGTTTGCGGAAAAAAAAAAAAAAAAAAGGCGCGCTCAAGGTCAATGGCTAAACATTTACATCTTGGCTATGAAGGACAGTCTGACAAACATGTCTTGTCCAGGAGAGGACTTAAAAAGGAAACAAAGGAAAACTTTTCAGGAAATCACACACACACACACACACAACCACCACCACCACCACCGTCAGCTCACCTCAGGGGACCGTAAAAAGAGGCTTCTACCTGCGGTCTCTGCCCAGCTCTAGCGCCCAAGCGATAGCAGTACGCTTCATTGTCCAGAGCAGAGCTAAACAGGGGGGTTGGGTGGGTGTCTCATCTGTTCTTTCGATATGCCTCCCTCCACCCACCCACCCCCATCCCATCCCACCTTTTCTCAAATGAAGGCTTTCTGTGTTCCATCTTCCCTCCTCACCCACTGTTTCTCCTGAGGTGTCATTATATTCCCGTGAATAACGCTCGCTCCGTTCATTCAATAAATCTCAAATCCAGCCAAACCCGGGGCTGTGCCATTTCTCCGGCACTGTGTGCGCTGGCAATGGAGGCCATCTTGAAAGCAGCCATTGATGAACGGTACAGGTGTGCAGATCTCTGGAATGGATAACAACTCCGCCCCCCACCCCCACCCCCCCCCCTCCTCTAAATAATTCATGGATGACAGAACAGTTATTTTTTTCAAGGAAAAACAACACACACACACACACACACACACACACACACACACACACACACACACACACAGAGAGAGAGAGAGAGAGAGAGAGAGAGAGAGAGAGAGAGAGAGAGAGAAGTTCGTTGCTTCTTCAAGGACGAGTTTCAAACCAAACGAAGCCTTTCTCTGAGAAAAGGAAACGAAGGTGAAACACTGAAGTTCACTGTAGTCAATGAAATCATGCTGACAGTGACAGGAGGACCAGTCAAGAGCATTGAAACTGGCATGATGACTCTTTGAAAGACAAAGAAGGGAAAAGAAATTAAGCAAATGGGAGAAGAAAGCCTGCAGATAATGAAATTTAAAAGAACAAAATTACTGTGCCGCCAAACAAAGAAACAAACCAATTACAAAAGAAACACGACGCGTTTCAATATCTTCGTTCTTCAGGCGAGACAAACAAAAATTCGAAACAATGAAAACACTACGAACAGGTAGTCACTTATCTCCTCAAACTGGGCTCAAAATGGATGTGGAATCGGTGTCGGTGGCCTCTCTAGTAAATACAAGGTCTGGTGTCTATAGGTGTCTATAGTTAATGCTGGTCCCGAAGTTCCTCTTGCCTCTAGTGATATACGATATCAGTATCAACTCAGTGGAATCAGTGGAAGCCAAAATCAATAGGTAGAAAAGAAAATGGCTTGGTATCCCTCCTGGTCTCACTTGAGCTGATGCATAGCACTTCTCCCACCAAGAAAGCCGAAGCTATCCCTGAAGTTATCCTGGAGTATTATGAAGTGGCCACAGCAAGATTACTAACAATACTTGAGGATTCTGGAGAAAAAAAAAATGTCAGCTGACAGTGTATATAAAGGCTGATGTCGAGGCTGAAATTGCACATTGAGAGTGTTGTAGTAGTTGAGAATGTATATTTAGGGTGGTGTCAGGACCAAGAGTGTATATCAACAGTGATGTATGGACCAAGAGAGTATATTAAGGATGACGTCAGAGCTGAGAGGAACACCAGACGGGGTCCTCACTTCCAAATGATGTGTTGGAGTGTGCAGACACGACCCTCTCTGGTATCATTAACGATTGGTTTAGAAAATCAGGCTTCAAATGAACTATTTTAATTGTAATGGGGAGACTGGCCTTTTGACTCTGATTTTTTCCTCCCCTCTCTAATTTTTTTTTTTCATTTTGTTATCTGTTCATTTATTCATGCATCTGCTCTCTGCTTAAATCAATAGATTATTGCATCCATGTATTCAGTAGATCGTGTATCCAAAACGATGTCTTTTTTGGTAGAGGACTTTGTATTTGTCTGCCAGCTGCCATGTAAATCATCAGTGTACTGTATATTTCAAAGCGTGATATAAGCTATAAGCTTGTTGTTGCTCTTTCCATGGATATAATGTTATGCCATTATTTCGAATCAAGTTCTGTTCAAACCAAACGGCAGCTCAGTGGTGGTGTGCTGAGAGCGAAGCGGCAGTTCACTCTCTAGAGCTGTCACAATGGCAGCTTGTAACTGAGCAGCACACACTGCTAATTTTCTTGCCATTAAAGACAGTCTTCGTGTCTCAGGGATCGACATACCCTGCAGATCGTATGGTTTGTCCGGGACTTATTCCCAGCAGCCTGCGCATCATCCCGGCCCCCTTCTCTACTTGGACATAGTTTTGCTGCTTCTTCACTGGTTTCCTGGCCGACGTGTGGGAGGTCTGTGGCTCGATCTGGTGTACCACATGTACTGCTGTGTCTGGTCAGCACTAGTTGAAAGTGGCCAGCATGACCCTTCTCCTCAGTACCACTCCTCCCACCCACGGTGATGGGGGCAGCTTTTCCTGAGTGGGTCGTAATGCACGGGGAGGGGGGGGGGGGGGGGGGGGGGGGGGATGCCCCCTCACCTTTGGGAGGATTTGGAGTCAGTGGCTCGTGGTGGTGCAGGAAGACTACCAGAGAACGAAGACCATGAATCAGACAACTTGGTTCTGATGATAACCCATCAAGCAGATAGAGATTCCCCTGCAGGAGATTGGGAACAATGTTCGTACTCTCCCGCCCGCAGTCAACGGCTCCTCTTGCGTGGATTGATCGATTAAAACGGAGTCCACACTGGGAACAGAAACCATTCACAGTACAGCGTGCCCAGCATGACCAGCATACCCAGTGAACAAGAAATGAAAGAGTCCTACCGTGTACTGTGCACCCCTTTTCTGCAACCCCCTCTTCCACCCCCTCCCGAGAAGCAAAACAAACAAACAACAACCAACCCCCACACAAATTCTGAAATCAAACTAAACGAAACCAAAATCTGGAAACACAACAGATTAAAGAGACTGAACTGGCCATAGTTGGTAGGTGTACCTTCGCCCTGTAGGTTATGATTTGCATGATTAACAATAAAAACTGTAGATTCCTGACCGCTCCAGTGACCATCAAGGCATCCTTCACGATCCACTGTTCTGGAACTGTAATCATACTCAAAGATGAGACAAGTTGCTGAGGACAATATTAGAAATGTCACTGAAAATTGAGCACCTTGAGCCGTGGACGAGTACAGTACCACATTTCACGATCGTATCACTATAGTGTGTGTGTGTGTGTGTGTGTGTGTGTGTGTGTGTGTGTGTGTGTGTGTGTGTGTGTGTGTGTGTGTGTGTAAAGAAAAACACCGCAGCAGCAACATGAATCTATGCCTTGAAAGACTGCGGAGAAGTGCTAGGAAAATAGACTGAACCACTGCATTGTGAACGATTAACATATTCCTAATCCTACATGTGATCTAGTACAACAAAATTGATTTGGTTGACATGTTTTCGAAGACTTTTTCACAAGCAATCTGACACAACAACTACAGTGATGGAATATGAAACAGTTTTCTAGACATAATCAAACATCAGAGAGGAAACTTTTAGCAAGAGGCGGATCGAACGGAAGGGGGGGGGGGGGGGGGGGGGTTCGAGTGGTGGGCAAACGACGGGGGGCACAAAGAATAGAGGTGGAGGTGAAGTGGTGGTTGTGTTGAGAAGTTAACAGTAAATATTTAACAAGGAGGATTAATTTTTTCCTGATATGTACTATTTGATCTTAAATAAATGTCAGCGAACCGCCCAGAGAAACGTGGACAAACGAGTCACAAGACAAACCACAACGCGTTTCGACCTCTTAGGTCTTCTTCAGGTGCAACAAACATGAAACAAATAACGAAAATGCACTTAGCTTTGATCGCTTCTGTCTTCAGCGCAAGAAAGAAGGCGTTGAACGCTGAAGAAGACCTAAGAGGTCGAACGCGTTGTGGTTTGTCTTGTGACTCGTTTGTCCACGTTTCTCTGGGCGGTTCGCTGACATTTATTTAAGATTTGTTTAGATTTCCGCCTGCAGTCGTTTCACTTTGCAACTAGATGTACTATTTGAATAAACTTGAGCTTAACATGGACCATAGCAGGCTCCATGAGCTAACAATGAAAAGTACTAAGTAAATCTTCACAGTGATTTAAAAAAAAAAAAAAAGTCATGGGAATTAGTGTTTTCCCAGGAAATCACTTTACTGTCTTCTTGAAGGATAACAAATGTTTTGTCTATTATCTTGAGGATTCGCTTAACTGTGTTTTTTAAAAGTATAGCAAATGTTTTCTCTATTATATCTTGTTTTCTTGAGGATTAATAAAGTTGTGTCTTCCTCGGGGGAAGCAGTTATTTTGGACTTATGACGCTTGTATGTCCTCGTAAAAAGAAGTTCTGAGATTCACTGCGTCACTTCCTTCTTCAAGGGAGATTACCTTCAAATAAAATTTGTGGAATTGCGCCACTTCCGTTCTACTCCCCACTCTTCCTTTCCAGCTTGTGAAGTTCCCAGCGAGAAGAAGCCAAGATGAGGTGAGAATACATGTGGCTTCAAAATCCATCTCCATCGTGCGTTTGTATCGTTACTTTGGTTTCGTACGTTCTTGCAATGAAATTTACATTTCCAATTTATATGTTAGCTATCAAATTTATGACGTATTAACTGCGATTGTGACTTTTCTGGTAAATAGTACACGTTCCGACATTTTGACAGCACGTGGAAGAGGTAAGTGCAGTTCTAGACATAGTTCTTTGGATACTCGGCATTGAGATTGTTTCGTGGATTGTTCTTAATTTAAAAATGAAAATGTTTCCCATGTTTGAAAATGACGAGATAAAACGACCTTCTCCACTTTGTGTGTTTCAGTAAGCTCAACAGAGACCTTCTGCGTGAATCGATCGACACGATTCTTGCCAAGTCGCAAGAAAAGAAGAGGAAGTTCACCGAGTCGGTAGAACTGCAGATCTCCTTGAAGAATTATGATCCCCAGAAGGACAAGCGTTTTGCTGGCACTGTCAAGTAATGACTAGGAACACGTTTCTACTTTACATTTTACCCAAAAGTCAAACCAAACGGATAGACGGCCAATGGGCTTATGTATGTGGACAAAAAGAGGCAGGGTTTTGTTAGGGAAAAGGGATGAGTTTTTGACATGGAGGGTACAAATGAAGTGATGACTGAAATTGACAATGGAGCAAAATGGGTGTATAAAAAGGGAGCAGTAAAAGAAATTGATTCATTGTGTTGTTGGTCTGTGCATCTATATCATTTTCAGTTGCCCCAAAGCTCTTTGAAGTGCTACTTGTAGTGCTCGGCCAATCTTATTGCGTGAAAGCTATTTTTCAGAAAGTTGTTTTGGCAGAGAACTGGCTTTCTGAACAAGCATTGAAAGTGGGTCAACAAAGCATTTGCCACAACAAAAGGTCAATAACTGGTGCGTGCTAATAATGTAGCAATTAATTCAAATCAAGCTAATATTGTGAAAGCTTTTTGAATTTGGTATATATATATATATATATACACATTAAATGTTCAGAGTGAAGAAGCAACTTGCAGTAAAAAAAAAAGTTTGGAAATGCAATTAAAAAAAAAGAAAAGAGAAATTAATTATGATTATTTAGCAAGAAATGATGAATGTTCAGCAATAGTAACTTGTTGCCCATTTCCCGAGTTCTTTTGACCAGGATTTCATGACTTAAAACAAAAAAAAATACCTTGGAACACACACAAAAAAGGGTTAGGATTAAGCACTTGTGATTTTGGCCATGACTCTTTGGTTTGGCTTCTGTGGGGAGTTGGTTAATGCCAACGGGACTCACACCCAGAGTCTGAAAACAAGTGGGAAGGTTCTGGGGCATATGTGCCTCATTACCGCTACTCTCTAAAGGTCGTAATGCCTGTACAGATGGACAGTGCTGACCTGATGGGATGGTGAGAACATGCTTATAAATGTTTTGAAATGCTTTTAGCTAAAGGCTTGCATTATGTGTGAAATACAGACTTTCAGTGTCACTTTGTGTATTATAGAAACTGCAAGTAAAATATACTAGTCACATAAAGTTAAGTACAGTTTACATGTACCCGCATAATTTCCAAAATATAAAAGCCACGATTTTGAAATTGGGAACAGATTTAATTCATTATCTTGTTCCAACGTACATTGAATTTCATTGGGATCGAATGAACGGTTGTTGATTTACAGACAATTAAACAGTGGATGGGTCGAAATCAAAGTTCGCAAAATCTGTTCAGTTCACGAAATCATTTCAATAGTGGGTGTGGCCACCGCATTGGCAAGACATTCCCACGCAGCGACTCCTCATCGAGTTGACCAGTGTTCTGATGACCCTCTGAGGGATTCTCTGCCATTCCAGTTGCAGCATTTGGAAGAGATCCTGGCGGTCTCTGGGGGAGGTGGATGGTTCTCCTTCACACGTCTCCCCAACTCATCCCACATATGCTCGATGGGATTGATTGAGGTCGGGACTATACGCCGGGAAGATCATCCTGTTGATGCCGGCCTGCACAATGAAGTTTTCGGCCACCCGGGCCCTATGTGGCCGAGCATTGTCGTCTTGGAAGACTGCCATGGGTCCTATCCGTTGCATGGTCGGAACAACGAAAGGCGCCAGGATTTCATCCCGATAGCGGATGCCTGTGAGGTTTCCATCAATATGGTAGAGTGGTGTCTTGTGGTGGAGGCTGAAGGCACCCCATACCATAACAGATCCTCCCCCAAAGGCCCTGGTCTGGCGAACAGCTGCATCAATGTAACGTTCACCAACACGCCTCCAAACTCTAGTTCGGCCGTCATTGTGTTCAAGACTAAACCGCGACTCATCTGAAAAGAGGACCTGGGACCACTGTTGTTGGTTCCATCTCACATGACGATGGCAGAAAGCTCGGCGAGCCAGCCTATGGGCTGCTAGCAGTCGTGGTCGAACAGCTGGGGACGTGATCTGAGGCCGAAGTGGTGAAGACGGTTTCGTATGGCTTGACGCTGAGGATGGTGTTATTTGCCATACGAAGCTGCCTTTGGATGCTGGTGGAAGTGGTATCCCGCTGCAATAGGGCCTGCCTCTCGATGAAACGATCTTCTCTGGGAGTAGTCTGCCTAGGCCAACCTGACCGTGGCCTCTCTTCAACGCTGTTGGTCGCCCTAAAACGCTGATTCAGTCTAACAATAACTGAATGATGCACACCAAGTCGTCGCGCCACTTCAGCCTTTGCAATGCCATCTTGTATCCACGCAATCGCCCTGGTTTTGTCAAAGGTGCTAAGTTTTCTTCGTGGTGGCATGGTGAGAAAAGGGCTGACAGTAACCAACCCGCGCTTAAACAGCCAAAAGAAGGGGCATAAAACTCACTTGAGAGACTGCTCTTGCACGGGAAAAAAGAATTTTTCATTTTACACATCTTGTGTCGCCAGCAAGCTTGATGCAAAACAGGCACAGTTAACGCAACTTTGCACTTTTTATCCCGCGCGGTAACGAGGTCACCAAGACCCCCGTGCGCACTACCAGTTGACACAGGCTGGATTACACACTGCTGTGTGAGATTCCATCATTGGTTGCCGCATAACAAAAAAAACAATGTTTTTTGAAGGGATGAATCAACCCCCTGTGTGCAAAGGCCTGTGCTTAACTTTATGTGACTAGTATAGAAATGTTTAGCGACATAAATAGATTAGAATTAACTCTGCATGGTTGAAATGTTATTTTGAGTTTAGAAAGAAGTAATTGGACTTTAAAATGGCCTGTGTAAATCTGAACTAATAGTCCTTGTAACATTTCCCAATTTCTTACTGGCTGCATGTTTTGGAAACTGGGAGGAATAGACCACTTGAATACATCATGGGTGGACTTTGACCTGCTTTTGTGACACATTCAAAGGCATAGATCTGCAAACACATGAATCAAAGACACAATGTTTGTCTGCATGTCTGTTTAGAGATCATCTTTGCCAATTTCAGATGGTATTCGTAACGTTCATGGTGAACTAAACTGTTTAGAACACGAAGTTTGTGTAACCAGTCGTTGTAAATGCAAAAAAAAAAAAAAAAAAAGAAAATTGTGAAGGTCGTGCACTTAAAAATGAGAGTCTGGAAGCAGAATCTCTTGGAGGGATGGAAAGTCTACCTTGATACAGAGACTGATTTCAGAATGCTCTTTGTTACAGGCTGCGGTACACCCCCAGGCCAAAGATGACAGTGTGTATTCTGGGAGACCAGGTTCACTGTGACCAGGCCAAGGCCAATGATATGCCCCACATGAACCAGGATGACTTGAAGAAGCTCAACAAGGACAAGAAGCTGGTGAAGAGCTTGGTAGGAATAAAATGTTCTCTTTTATATAGCGTTTTATTATATAGCATATATTTGCTTGACATGGCCTAGAGTCTTTGCATTCTATAAATGCATTCGTGCCTAGCGTACCATGGGCAGAGAAAATGTGTTAGCTTGTAAACCTCTCTAGCACATGGGAAACATACACACGCACTAATGTAGGTATCATTTAGATACTGTCATTGAAATGAAGACAAGTTGTGTACTCGTCATGCACTTTAGCTGACTATGTCACTAGAACAAGAGATTTGTTGCCAACATTTGGACAGAAAGTTGTTCAGGATCTAGTGAAGTACTGTGGTTCTGTAAGGCTAATACTTACACCCTCCATTTCAGCCAAGAAGTATGATGCCTTCCTGGCCTCCGAGTCGCTGATCAAGATGATCCCACGTATCCTGGGTCCTGGTCTGGCTAAGGCAGGCAAGTTCCCTTCACCCCTTAGCCACAATGAATCCATTCTCGGCAAGGTGGAGGATGTCCGCTCCACCATCAAGTTCCAGATGAAGAAGGTAGGTACAGACTTCCAGATGAATGTTGAATGGACAGACCAATACGGTCACATGTTTTAACATGTCGGTGCAACTGATCGCTTCAACATGGAGGTGGAGGACATAATCTCAGTGCAATTGATAGCTTCATCATAGAGATTTGACTCCTATCAGACCTGTCGAGGCTACAAAGCACCCATCAGTAATGGAACCCCATCCATTAATGTGATCTGTGAGTTAATTTGTGGCTAGATAGTGTGTGCCGTAAATGATACGATACGAAGAAGAATGAAAACTTCTGTCTTTCTCAGAATTAGATGCTTGCGATCAGAGTGGTCTTTGAAGACTGAATATGGAATGATCATCTTGTGAAGATCGGTGCTCTAGCTCTGGGTGGTATTTTGTATGCTAGCTGTGGGCTGGAGATGAATAAGAACAACCAGTGATGTGATGCAGAAATCGGCATGTATTATCCAGACCTCTGCTGAGGAAGTTTCAAAGATGCTGAGGTTGTTCTTCACCACCACCACCACCCCCCATCCTTCTTGTGAATAGCTTTTGTGTTTTGCCCCCTTTCTGCAAACACTCAGATATGCTACAATCCTTTAAGTGCAAATTTCTTTATTTTTAGAAATGTGTTTTGTAAGCAGTGGCCGATTTGTGATAGCATCATGTTTGCTGTGTTTGGAAAAAAAAAAAAAAAAAAGGCAAAACCTTTCAGATGAATATCAGTTTCACACGAGAATTCCACAGTGTAATCAAAACGCATTAAAACAAGAGACTATCAAAAGTATTGGCCATGCAAACTCGCGCTCGTAAACACAGTCTCATGCATACCCAATTACACTGCATGCACACACGCGCACACACACACACATGTGCACATACTTGTAGTTGTGGGTCAGGACCTTTGGCTGAAATCCAGTATGAACTGATAGTTTCCTGGCGAATTGAGTGGAAATAATCTTATTGGATGTTAATGAATGTCAGTGGTTAAGCTTGCTTGTGACACATTTTCTTGTATCATTTTGTGCTTGGGATTCATGGCATTTAATATTGATGGAGATCAGGTTTAGAGCATGTAGATGATAGTTGTGGCATGGAACACGTCAGTTATATATTTTTTAACACTGCACACCACTTGAGGGTAGTACTCCCATCACCGTTCACTTAAGCAGACCTGTGCACTGTACGATTTTTGTAAAAATTTCTCACGAAATTCAGTACAGCTATACGATTGTACATTTGAAAACCGATTTGTACTAAATTTTGATCACTGAGCTCACGAAAATGCACTAAATGTAATCCGGCCGAGTCCAAGAGACCGGTCCAACTTTCAAAAGTTCCCATGGCGCACGGGCACTTTTTTCCTCTATGAATGCTCTATCAACATGGCTTCTCGTTCAGCTTCAACTAGTACCCATGAAACACAACGAAAAAATTCAGATTCATTGGTGGAAGCTGTGGTCAAAAAGAAAAATATGATGACACAAAAGTACAAACCAGCATATCATACAATTTTCATGTTCATTACTGCATCAGAGAAGGGCGATTCGATCGCACACGGCACAATGTGTAACTGTGAAAACTCGATTGCTCACAGTGGTCGTTTGACATTCAGCGGCACATCAATAGCAAAAGTCGCAAGGGAAATGGTGAGTCTGGAAAACGTAGGCTATGAACATTCAAAGTTTTTTTTTTTTGTGAAGTCAGACTCTGCTGGCACTTACTCTGATTAGAGACTGGAACACCAAACTAATAGTGCAGAGGGACAAAAAACTCCAAAATCCCCAAAGGCACACACTGTCCAGTGAAACTCTTCTCATCCTGAAGAATGACTGTTCTTCAATAGATGCAGTTCACAGCCTCTCAGCTGACAATTCAAAAGAGCTGAAATCTCCAAAATCTGAAATAAAATTCACATCATAATTATGCTCTTCAAAAAGACTGCTTAGCTTATCAACAGACAGTGTTGCCCATATTAGCATGTAAAAGAAATCGATTACATCAAGCATTGTTTTTTCTAGTTATGTCCATCAGTATAGTAAAAAGTGAAGAGACAGTAATTTAAGTGTTGTGAAAAAAAAAATCACATCAGTTAATTTTCTTAATTTTCTGAGCAAAAGCTTTTGTCCATTAGAGGACACTGGCAAGAAACTTGGATTAGTTTGACAAACATTGATTGTTAATGAAGCCACTTCAATGCCTTTCATGAAAATATATCTTCTATAATAATAAATGTTCAGTGTTTCCAAAATATTGAATGCATTCAGTATTGTTTCCTAGGCAGTTAATTTGCGCGCAAAAGCTTAAACATTTTACACACAGTTGTACACACTTTTGACCCAAAATCTACACATAGAATTTCTGACGGGTAGCTATGTCTGCTTAACCCTCATCAGTATGCACTTATCTGAGCTTAGTTATGCCGAAAACCATCAACAAGATAAGTAACTCCGTAATTTGAATATGGTTACCCGATTAAAAAAATAATTTAAAAAGAGAGGAAAGGAAATAATGAAATGAAAAAAATTTTTAAAATTCCTCCGAATATATATGTTGCTATATCGTAAGTTTGAAGAATGTCACATGAGCCATTTACTCCGGGGGGGATCTTCAGAACTTTTTTCTGAATCGTTCATCATACCTGGAACCTCATCCCAGTCGAAATCTAGGTCACTCTAAGCTTCATTTACCCAGCACTTTAAACTAAGTTTTATGCCGTAAAATCCTACAAATCACAGTATCTCCATCACTAAATCTCATCATAGAACGGCAGAAATCAAGGTTAGCCATGGTGGAAAACAGCATTTCGACCTCAGAACTTAAAAAAATCGCAACTCGTGAACCACGGCACGCATCAACTCGCGGTTTTTTGCAAACGGAAGTAAATGGCTACAGGAAGAAGGAAGTCGCGTTCTCGCGAGACTTCCTTTTCTACAAGAAACATGGCGGGTGCCCATTGTTGCTACGTGTTTTACCGGGCACTGGCAGGCACTCAGCCTTTTGGCTGTGTGATTTCTGGTTGGGCGCTAGCGGGCGCGCACTTTGTCAAGAGAGTTAAGTCCCTTCCACCCTTCAGGTTCTGTCCTTTTTTTTTTTTTTTTTTTTTTTTTTTTTTTTTTTAAACTTGAGGCATGAATGATATTGGTCATGAACTTTATCTTTGGAAAGGACATTGTGTGCGTGTGTGTGTTCTCTAGAAAGAGGAAGAACAACCAGTGATGTGAAATACAAATCGGCATGTATTATCCAGACCTTCTCTGAGGAATTATTCTTTCTGAGGTTGTTCTACAGAATATGTACATCTTTGTTTTATTTATGTATGTGTGGTACCGTTAGTAGCGTCCCAGTATTTCCCGTTTTCATGATACAAGTTTTTTTTTTTTCCCCCAATCTCCGGTAAATATTTTTGTTGTCAAAAATCATGTATCCGTCTTTTTGATGTCAGGTTCTGTGCTTGTCAACGTGTGTGGGTCACGTCAACATGACGTCGGATGAGCTGTATTCCAACATCACTCTGGCCATCAACTTCCTGGTCTCCCTGCTGAAGAAGAACTGGCAGAATGTGCGTGCCCTGTACGTCAAGAGTACCATGGGTCCTGCCCAGAGAATTTTCTAAAAGAAACGAACTTTATTTGGGGAATTTTATGAGACTTTGAGCTTGGATTTCCTGAATAAAACATGTGTCAGTATTTTATGTCTTGTGTGTTGGTACAGAATGACAGGTACGTCCATATTCTTTTTGTTTTTTGTCTGTGGAATGCTTAGGATTCAAGAATGGGAGAAGATAAATGCCTGTGTAAGATAAATGCCTGCATGTAACGAATGCCGCATGCATATTTTCATTTTTGAGAGCACATTACATGAACATGTAGGATCAATCTTGAAAAATGCATTATAAAAAGGTATCTATTGGCATCAGTAGACTATAATAAACCCATCCCATCTGTCCAAGACCCCAGTCCTCATGAACTTTCAGGGCATAAGCCTATCCAGCTGTCGTTCTAAACAGTCATGGGACCAAAAAAGACTACAGCCTGGGAAGAGTTATAGACGACCACATTATGATCTTTTCACATTCTGGAGTGGGAGGGGAAAGTGAAGGCGTATACAACAAAGGCGAGTCACGAAGGAAACCCAGTGGAGAGGAATGCTAGTCTGCATTTAGCACCTGAGCTCGGGCACTTGCCTTTGTCGGATTGGGTTTGAGTAGCTGGTATTCTGTGTATCTCGGATCAGAACAGGCACCACTGAAGTGACCCTAGCAACAGTGATCTCTGAAGCAGGTAAGACCAGTCATGCAGCGAGTACTCGGCCTGGGATCTGATATGCATGCACAATTGATCAGAGGTGCTTCAAGCACTAACAGATTTTTTGCATGAGTGCTGGCTTCAAGGGATCCCAAAACTCCTACTCTGCCCTTCACCCATCTGGCTTGAATCCGCAACCTAAGGATTGAAAGTCTAGTACCCACTTGACTGTTGCGTCTACGCGGTTTGCCTATTCTGTAATGGGCCAGAAGCAGGATGTCATGAGAGATTGTTGGTTAAAAAAGTTTGAGGTCCAAGTTCTCTTTCGCAAACAAACCCAACTTCTCAGTCAACACACTGATAGTGTGTACAAACAATGCAGTACAAAGACTTACCGGTCGCCTCTGTCTAAGACAGTCGCACAAAACCAGTGACACCATAGTTACAGAAGTGACAGAAACCAGACTGCATGGGAATAGTTTTCTTCAGAACAAAGTTCATAACAATATATCATCCCACATAAAGATCACAGAATGCACCATAACAGTCATGCAGTAGCAACAATTCTCACTCTGTTCATGACATAACCGTATTTCTGTTACAGTTTAACTGTAGCACGGGAAATGAAGGGGGAACTTTGAGGGCTGTGGACATGAGGGGGGACAAGTAGGGAAGCTACACTTGTGGTGGAAAAAGCACAAGCTTGCACACAGAAAACGCATGTTACAAGTCTGTACAAGAATATATTAATCATGTTTGGACATGTACAGATCTGCTTATTTTTGCATTTTTTTATTAAAAAATTAGAATAATGGCAAAAAACAAAAAAAAAAAAAAAAAAAAAAAAAAGCAGCAGCAAAATCAGGAACTTGTTAGACGCGGAGATTGGTCTGTGACCGTTGTGGTCAAAAACATACATGCCTACCCCTACGGAACTTCTGTATTTTCTACAGCAATTTAAAAAAAAAATTGAAGTAGCTATGGCAATTACAGAAATTTATTTTTCATTACAGTAAAAAGATTTTTCAACCAAATTTACTTAAAATGATCGCGAGTTGAAGCAGACAATGCTTTTGAAAGCAGAAGCAGAACACCGAAAGGTAAAAGGGACGTAAAGCCCCATCTTCATCAAGCAGACGAAAAGCGTACGTTTCCAATGGCTTCTGCTATAGAGGGACGTTAAACTCAGTTATTTAAGCAAACGATGCTTTTGAAAGCAGGAGTACTAAAACTGGATATTGCAATTAATTGAAGTTTCAAGAAATATGGCGTCTAATACAAAGAGAAAGCGAATGGATGTGCCAACTGGTGATGCCAATGAACCTGCATTCAAAAGAAAAAAAAAAGGAATGCTACTGAGTTTGAGTCCGTGCAAACTGAAAATTGAAATCAGTGCTACTGAAATTCATTTTTAGGGGTAGGCATGTATGCAAAAAGTGGTAAGAAGACGTATCCCAGTGTGCCTTACGTCTTTCACTTTGCCAAAGATGGGCAACGAAGCAATCTTGGGCACCAACGGCCAGCTCTTCCAAATCTTCAAAAGTTGCTAAAGTGTTGGGATTACGAAAAGTACAGTTTTTGAGAGAAAAAAAAAAATTACAGGTTTTTGTCCAAGATATTACAGGTACATGAATCTGGGGTAAACAGGTCTGCATGTGCATTAATCTAAATGAAATTTGACAGGAGAGACCACTTAATTGTCTGTCTGAAAGCGAGTTGTGTCATTGTCACATAGATGTTGCCAAATCCTGTGATTTCTTTATACACATGTATGGAGTGATGTAAAATGAAAGAGTTCTACCCAACATATCTCCCTGTCTGAAGGTGGCAATCAATGTCTCATGAATGTTGACTTGTTAAAACTGAGAGCGCTAACCATTGCCTTTACCACAATAGGACTTCAGTGTAAGAAAGTAAATCAAACCCTTCCAAAAATTCCCAACTTTGTCCCCGAAGTCTGGGATTTCCATTTTATTTCCGAAAAGTGTGTTTTAGGGGTCATTTTTGAAAAGAACTGATGAAACTGTGGCAGAATAAACAAGATTATGTGTCGGCTAGATGTTTTGTCCAGTGTACACTAACTGTCCATTCCGCAGTTGTTTCTCTTCTCGTATGGATTATAAAAAGTTTTCCTGTGGTCAGACTCATAAATGGGACTTCTTTTCCTGTGTAAGTCTGACAGGATTGAAATGGTTCTGTGTGATCAACTGGGCCACTAGGCTACCAACAGAACAGAGACAATATCTACACAAATGTATCAGTTATAACATGGTAGTTAGGCCATAAAAGGAAGCACTGTTGATTTTTTTTTCCTCCAAGTTAAAAAAAAAAAAAAAGTGAATCAATGTACGAAAAAAAAAAAAGAAGTTGAAATCTATGTACAAAAAAAAAAAACCAGAGGACAACTAGACGGTGGAGAATGGGTAGCTAGTGTCCATTCTAAACAGTGTACAGTTTTTCATTATAGTTAAGTGTTTATAATCATTAGAGCCTACAGGACCACCTAGGTTGGATCTCAAAAAAGACATCATCTAGCCTGAAAAAGAAATGAACAATTTCTAACGTGCCCTGACATCTTCAAAGGCAGAAGGCTGTTGAGAAGTTTCATTGTAATGGCAAAAAGTTAACTATGGGGGAAGGGATTGATGATTCATTCTAAAAATGGCTTGATGACAGCACTGAATGATCCTCAACATGGCAGACTGTGCCAAAGCAACCCAGCATTCTAGCATAAGCGAGACAGGCAGGCTTTTTCTTTGCAAACACTGATTTGGACAAAGACAGGGCTAGCTTAAGAGTCGGCACTGAATGATCCTCAACATGGCAGACTGTGCCAAAGCAACCCAGCATTCTAGCATAAACGAGACAGGCAGGCTTTTTCTTTGCAAACACTAATTTGGGCAAAGACAGGGCTAACTTGAGAGTCTATCCCCTACACATACTGACAAAGTAAAACATTCCACCTCCACACTATACCAGGGATTAGCATTACCTGCAACCGGTATCATGCAGTAGTCGGGTACTGTCCGAACTTGGTGATGCCACCGAGGATGAAAAGGCTAAATGCAGAAAGCACACAGGCTAAGTTTATTTCATCTTGATCTCAAGTCAATATCATTCAAGCTAAGCTGATAACTTTTGTAGTAAAAGCTATCTTGAAAATCTGACCAACAGTCTATGGCAAATCACTGACAGACATTTACACATAAAAGGGTTCCCGTCCTGGTGCAAATAAAAACAATGCACACACACACATGCATCTTTAAGACCTGGAAATCTAAAGGATAGTCATATTTTGTTTCCAAAAATACAACCGATACGTTGTGTGAATGAAAAGTATGACTGAAAAAAATTCTAGTAATATCGAATTTCATGCAAAGTATTAAAGTTATTCAGGGATTCTTTAGAGTGGGAAAGACATTTTTATGTTGTCAGAGAATAGCCCACTCTCGACTCTTGAGAAATTCTACACTGACCACCACAGTGGCAGGAAAGCATCGTTAGAGTGCCGGACAGTTTCTAGAGCTGGTTGCAACAAATTGTTATAACATCATGATTTTATGCAGCAGGAACTACATAACACCTGAAGAAAAGTTGTGCATGTGTGTGTGCAAGCGCGCATGCCCCTGACTCAACTCTTTTGTACATCAATGTTGTTCACTTAGAAAAAAATTAATACCCAATGCTAAATGTGGCAGTGGAAAAACAAAACGAACAAACAAGGTACCATGTGAATATTCATAAGTAGGATATACTTGGTTATCTAAAGAGTACACTCATTTTTCCAAAATAACCAGTTTCTCTAAATCCATACTTCAGCTGAAAATGAAAGGTTCCCAGGTTTGATCTTTATTACAGCTGGAAAGAATATACTTCTCACACTTAGCTTTGCGGAAAAAAAATAATAAAAACTGACCTCTCACACACCCCTGGGCATTCATACATTTCAAGAAAGTCTGGACGGAAGTTATGAAATTTGACACATGTTATCCACATGCACACATTGATTCCCACAAACCCTCGGTGGATGTGCAGCCTGATTCGATCCACCACTGTCCATTCAACAAGTCACGCCACTAGGCTCAAAGGTTATGCACCAGTAATGCTCATCGTTCTTCATGCTGCTGATCATACAGGCACAATTTGTTTTTTCAGAGAAAATATTTACACTTAATTTCAGCATGCTTTTACCTGTGTTGTTGTGCCATCATCTCTACATCATTTGTTCACTGTATCCATGATGCCCCAACAATGCTTCTCAATTAAAGATAACTAGCTTGTGAGAAAGTGAATCAGCAGCAGGCTTTTCGTTGGACTGGACGGTTGCGTTGGTTGTGTCGTTGACGTTGGTGATGGTGGACTGAGCGGTAGCAGCAGTAGCATTGGGATCCGGCGGGGCAGAGAGGTAGCAGACACACATCTGTTTGTGGCCCATCAGAAGTAAGGAGCCTCCGTCAGGCTGCCAGTGCACACGGTACACCTTGAAGGAGGCTGCCCACACACACACAGTAACACACATGACAATCATTTGTTTCACACTTTAAAAATGTCTAATGGTGCATGGATGGGAAGCAGTGCTGACTGAAAGAGAGGAAAGGACAGTTGTGCAAGCGACATATACCCGCTGCCTTCTGCTGGCCCTTCCACAAACATTCAAATTGATGCTTGCCTCTGCCGGAGCATCAGCACACAGACATTCAAACAGATACCTACCTTCTATCCGCACATTCACATCCAGATGTTCAGTTATGAAGCTATCTTCTGTTGGTACATCTAAATTCAGACAGTCAAATAGATTTTGCAAGCAGAACCATACTAACAGCTAGTTTCTGCTGCAAAACAGAGACATACACAAACATAAACCACAATAAGCCAGCACATAATTTCTTATAAACATACACAGTTGCCAATCCACCTTAACCAATATTAGTAGCAACACTGTTAAATTTTTTTCATTTCAGCACTATTTTATAAAAAACGCATGAAGTCATCTACATATCAGCACAAATGCACTCAAACAGTGTTCCTGCATGGACATCTCTGACAAAATCTGTTCCATCAGACAACTGGTGAAAAGTACCTCTGCTTGAACTGCCCTTAGGTCTGTGGATGTGCTGGTGAAAAATGACAAAGGAACAGTCTCTCTACATCCTGTATCGACAGCCACAGAGCAGTACCTTCAGCAGGTACGTCACAGACAGCCACACAGGGCAGTACCTTCAGCAGGTACGTCCACACACAGCAAACCTTCAACAGGTATGTCCACACACAGTCAGCCACACAGAGCAGCAGCACCTTCAGCAGGTACGTCCACACACAGCCAGCCACAGAGAGTACCTTCAGCAGGTACGTCCACACACAGTCACTCACACAGCAGTACTTTCAGCTGGTATGTCCACACACAGTCACAGAGCAGTACCTTCAGCAGGTACTTCCACACACAAAGCAGTACCTTCAGCAGGCATGTCCACACACACAGAGCAGTACTTTCAGGAGGCACGTTCACACACACACAGCCACAGAGCGGTACCTTCAGCAGGCATGTCCACACACAGCCAGCCACACAGCAGCACCTTCAGCGGGCATGTCCACAGAGCAGTACCTTCAGCAGGCTCATCCACACACAGAACAGTACCTTCAGCAGGCTCGTCCACACACAAAACAGTACCTTCAGCGGGCACGTCCACACACAGAGCAGTACCTTCAGCAGGCACGTCCACACACAGAGCAGTACCTTCAGCGGGCACACATCCACACACACAGAGCAGTACCTTCAGTGGGCACATCCACACACAGAGCAGTACCTTCAGCAGGCACATCCACACACAGAGCAGTACCTTCAGCAGGCACATCCACACACACAACAGTACCTTCAGCAGGGTATGTCCACACACACAGAGCAGTACCTTCAGCAGGTATGTCCACACAGAGCAGTACCTTCAGCAGGTACGTCCCACACACAGACAGCCACAGAGAGCAGTACCTTCAGCAGGTATGTCCACACACAGACAGCCACAGAGCAGTACCTTCAGCAGGTACCTCCACACACAGAGCAGTACTTTCAGCAGGTATGTCCACACACAGATAGCCACAGAGCAGTACCTTCAGCAGGCAAGTCCACACAAAGATAGCCACAGAGCAGTACCTTCAGCAGACACCTCCACACACAGCCACAGAGCAGTACCTTCAGCGGGCATGTCCACACAGAGATAGCCACACAGAGCAGTACCTTCAACTGGCACGTCCACACACATAACCACACAGAGCAGTGCCTTCAACAGGCACGTCCACACACATAACCACACAGAGCAGTACCTTCAACAGGCACGTCCACACACATAGCCACACAGAGCAGTACCTTCAACAGGCACGTCCACACACATAGCCACACAGAGCCACCATCAGCAGGTAGGTCCACACACATAACCACACAGAGCAGTACCTTCAACAAGTACGTCCACACATAGCCACACAGAGCCACCTTCAACAGGCTCGTCCACACACATAACCACACAGAGCAGTACTTCAACAGTTACGTCCACACACATAGCCACACAGAGCAGTAGTACCTTCAACAGGCACGTCCACACACAGAGCAGTACAGAGCAGTACCTTCAACACATAGGCACATCAGTACCGCACAGGTAGCCACACACAGAGCAGTACCTTCAGCAGGCATGTCCACACAGAGATAGCCACACAGAGCAGTACCTTCAGCAGGTACGTCCACACACAGCCACACAGAGCAGTACCTTCAACAGGCACGTCCACACACATAACCACACAGAGCAGTACCTTCAACAGGCACGTCCACACACATAGCCACACAGAGCAGTACCTTCAACAGGTACGTCCACACACAGAGCAGTACCTTCAGCAGGCACGTCCACACACATAGCCACATTGAGCAGTACCTTCAACAGGTACGTCCACACACATAGCCACACAGAGCAGTACCTTCAACAGGTACGTCCACACACAGAGCAGTACCTTCAGCAGGCACGTCCACACACATAGCCACACAGAGCAGTACCTTCAGCAGGTACATCCACACACATAGCCATGCAGAGCAGTACCTTCAGCAGGTACGTCCACACACATAGCCACACAGAGCAGTACCTTCAGCAGGTACGTCCACACACATAGCCACACAGAGCAGTACCTTCAGCAGGTACGTCCACACACAGACAGCCCTCAGGGGACCACATGTACAATTTGTTGGTGCCGGTGCATAGTGCCAGCCTCGGCTTCTGGGGGTCCCATGCCACACCTGCAAAAAAAAAAAAAAAAAAAAACTGTTTATGACACCACCGATGGCATTAATGTATAAATGTGTTAAGAAAAGTAGTACATGTGTGTGTGCGTACATGCATGAATGCAAAGTATGGTTTTTCAAAATTTGTTTTTCAAAAATGGTGCATGCGTGTATGTTTACATGTATGGATGCAAAGTATGGTTTTTAAAATGTGAGAAGAAAAGTGTGCATGTGTGTGCACATGCATGGATGCAAAGTATGGTTTGAGGGTACACTAAGTACATTGTTCTGTATATATGTTGTGTGTCTGGTATCATTATATATATGTGTGTGTGAAGGTTGTTGACAGTGTGCAGATCTGTGCACAGAAATGTACAGTTGTGGTGCAAATATACATATATATGCTTCATGCTTACATGTACATGAAAATATGTACTGCATGTTGGTGTTCAACACAGCCATAGATATTCATTCTTACATAAGAACTCAGCTGCTCTCTGTGGTTGAGCAGTGCTTGCAAACAGTCACATTCTAAGGCAAGATCAGGAAGCAAGAGCCCTTCTGTGGCTTAAACAAACATGTCCACTTACAGAAAGAATAACAATGGCAGCAAAATCATTTGTGTGTTGTTTATTTAATGTTTCTGATCACTTTTGACCATAATTTTTTTTTTCCACTATGTGGATGGTTGTGACAAATGCTACTTCCAACATTCATTCAGCCTTTTATGGTTTAAATCAACTGATACGGTGATAAAACTGAACTTTCATATCATGTGGCTGTATACAGCAAAGGGTCACAGAGATACTCACCCATGTGAAAGGAAAATCAAGACCTGAGGAGTTCATTTGTGGAAATGCTGCTACACTCATATAGTCACACTACTGAAAACACTCATTGTAATACTGCAATTAGGGATTCAACTACTGAGGAGTCTTCTGTGGCCTAGGTAGATCTGTGAACACCATCAGATGCCTCAGCAACAGTGTGATGTCTCCTCTGGTAGCTTGCTGCTCTACAGCCTGTTCTTGACACTTCCTGTAGACTCCTGGTGCTAGGAATGCTGGGAATGTCACAGAATGAACTTGGGTGTGGTGTATGAGTGAGCCTAAATGAGCAACATGGGAGCAGTGCTACTAAGGGAGCACATGTTCTACACAACTAGGTGTGAGTAAAGTGAAGCAAAGCACAAAGAGGAGAAAGACATCGACCAGAGGCAGAAGGAAACAACAAAGGAGAGCTGGAGCATGGACGTGGTATGGCTTACAAGTTATGGCCAAGTCCTGGATCAGAATGGCGCACAGCTCCAGATGTGACACGTTCCACACCCACACCACCTTCGGCATGTTATCTGCACATACCGACACAAAACACAGGCTGTGAGGCTTCATCAAAACCCATAGATACACATTTACAGGAAAATACACATACATGACACTTACCACACACACATCCCTACTTCAAGTACTTTTAAGCTGGACTTACACGGCTGTTTCTGACTGATGGATTTGACCCATAATCCAACCCTCCTTAGAAAAAGGCTAGAACACCATCTCAAGAATAAAACATTTTATGACAGATGTTACGCACACACAGACGCCTTCCACAACCCTAGAAGTGTCAAGTGGGAAAAAAAAAATTTTCAAGTTAAAAAACATCAACAGGATTGAAACATTTGTTGTAAAGCGAAATGCACACCTATTACACACATACGTTCTTGACTGTTGGCAGAATACACAAATGAACTGTTGATGCAGAAATTCAAACACACACACACATGCCCTCCTCACCATTGACGGAGTAGAAATATTTGTTGTTGGCGGAGAAGGCCATCTTACTGACCCCCTTCCTGGGGTTGGCTTTTCTGCTGGGCGGGTCCTCTGTGGGCAGCGTCAGAGGACACAGCTGAAGTTCATCTGTCCACAGCCACATATACAGATAAGGTTGGACACAGCTAAAGTTCATCTGTCCACAGCCACTAAGGTTGGACACAACTGAAGTTCATCTGTCCACAATCACACACACACACACACATAAGGTTTGACACAGCTGAAGTTCTCTGTCCAAAGCCACATACACAGATAAGGTTTGGACACAACTGAAGTTCATCTGTCCACAGTCCCACACACACACAGATAAAGTTGGACACAGCTGAAGTTCATTTGTCCACAGCCACACACAGAGATAAGGTTGGATACAACTGAAGTTCATCTGTCCACAACCACACACACAGATAAAGTTGAACACAGCTGAAGTTCATCTGTCCACAGCCACATACACAGAGATAAGGTTGGACACAACTGAAGTTCATCTGTCCACAGCCACATACACAGAGATAAGGCTGGACACAGCTGAAGTTCATCTGTCCACAGCCACAGACACACATAAGGCTGGACACAGCTGAAGTTCATCTGTCCACAGCCACACACACACAGACAGACAGGTTGTTTGTCAGCATTTCCAGCTGGGACACTGCCAAGTTCCTCGATCAACTTCTCTACACACACCTCAACACTCTCGAGGTCACATACATCCTGACAAGTAAAAGCCAGGTCACTGGATACACTTCATAAACCCAGAGGTTTGCCTGTAGGTAGCCATGTTCAGTCTTCAAAGGACTGACCTCTTTTTGAGAAGAATAAAGATTTGCTGACCAACTACGATGAAAAAAGAAGTCAGCACATAAGTTTACACAACTATGGTAGCAATTGCAGGGCTACTTCATTCCTCCTTGGCTGAAAATTTGAGAATTGCTATATGTACAATTTAAGGGGTTAAGGCAGCATGAACATTTGAGGATCGCTGTATGTAGGATTTAAGGGGTTAAGTTGCAACGTTCCTTCTTCAGGAAAGATGTCTAGGCACACACGTTTTTTCTGTTCTTTTCGGGGGGGGGGAGGGGTAAATAAATATGTGTGTCATTCATTCCACCGCCGCATGATGACCTGCTATTCTACAAAATATGAAAGGGCATTGAACATTCATGCAAACTTCTTTTGTATTTTCTTCTTTACTGTTGAACATATGCGTTTGCATGAGACCTCAGTTTTAAATCTCATAAGGAGGACTTGGGCTGTAGGAGTCGGCACACAAATACTGGCTCTACAGAGAAATCTCCTCTGACAAGCATACAGTGAAACTCTTGTGATTCTCCGCCCCAAATTAATAAAAAAAAAATTACTGCTTCAGTCAGTATGACTCTGTCAAAAACTACGTGAAATCATTTTCATTTTTTTGAGAAGAATAAAGATTTGCTGACCAACAACGACGAATAAGGAGTCAGCACATAAGTTTACACGACTATGGTAGCAATTTGCAGTCCAACACTGGGTGGAATCAGTCTGATTCCCTGTCTAAAACTCATTGTAACCAGTGTTATTCCCTGTCTAAAACTCATTGTAACCAGTGTTATTCCCTGTCTAAAACTCATTGTAATCAGTGTTATTCCCTGTCTAGAAATAAAATGAAATCAGTACCATTCCCTGTCCATAGCTGAATGAAAGCAGCATCATTTTCTGACCAAATTTAAGTGAAACAAGTGTCGTTCCCTCTCCAGAACTGAGTGAAATCGTTCCGATTCCCCGTCCAAAATGCAAGGAAATTAAAAGTATTTCTCTGTCCAAACTGAGTGAAACTAGTGTCATGTTCTGTCTGCAACTGATGGAAAGCCATATAATTTGCTGTCTAAAACTGAGTAAAGTCAGTATTGTTTTCCTGCCATGAAGCAAAGTCTGTTGCCCGTCAACTGTCATGATCAGTAAACGTTCATCTTGAACTGGCGTGGGAGGAAAGTGGTTGACAGGTGGGCATCACAAGTAAAGGCCTGGGGTAGAAAGGAGGGGGTTGGGGGGGGGGGGGGGGGGGGAGATGCAAGTATTTTTTTTGACTTAGTGGCCGTACAGACAGTAAAATAGAGGAAGAACATTAGTTTTTTTTTTTTTTCGTTCACTTCTGTCTACACAACTTGCAGACTGGTTTGCTTTTTGTTGTCTGTGAACTGTTCTCAATGCAGAACAGTTTGAAAAAGAAAATTCAGTTTTCGCTTTAGCAGTCAAGAAATCAGATGTGGGCAATAACTCCCCAGCAGCCAAGGGGTTAAAGATGGTTTAAAAACAAAACAAAACAAACAAACAAAAAAACTCCCCACCCAACCAACCAAAAAGTTCCCCACAGCCATCCCCACACCACCTCCCAGACAGAAAGACAATCTACCCCCCCCCCCCCCCCCCCCCCTCCCCGGAATGACTCACATCTGCTCTGTCCAGTAAAGAGTGTAGCAGAACCAGGCTCTGGCTTATCCTTGGTGCTGCCTGTTGTGACCTCACGATACACCACCTGAACACATAACACATCACCTGAATGGATCATAGACCACCTGAAGACATTACGCACCGTCTGGTAACATCAAATACCACCTGAACATATCATAGAGTACCTGCATGTCTCACACCAGATGAACACACCACACACCACTTGACACATCCCACACCGCCTGTACACATCTCACACCACCTATACACATCCCACACTACCTGCACACATCCCACACCACCTGCATACATTACACACCACCTGCACACATCCCATACCACCTGCACACACATCCCATACCACCTGCACACATCCCACATCACCTGTGCACATTATACACCACCTGCATATATTCCACACCACCTGCACACATCCTATACCACCTGCACACATCTCACATAACCTGTACACATTATATACCACCTGCACATATCCCACACCACCTGCACACATCCCACACCACCAGTACACATCCCACACCACCTGCACATTACACACCACCTGCACACATCCTACACCACCTGCACACATTACACGCCACCTGCACACATTACACACCATCTGCACATATCACATGCTAACTGGACACAGACCCCCCCCGACCCATCTCTTTTTGTTCCTAACCTAGAACTCAGGTTCACCACTGACAAGATTTCTGGTTTTAATCAAACCAGTAAGAGTTAGGAATGGATCAGCGTGAAATGGCGTTCTGTTTTAGAGTTTGATATTCAGGTTAACCTTCAAGATGGTCGGGCAGTTTTGGAAACAGTCAACTGCCTCTCCTATCCATGCTGATGCTATGGTGGAGCCCACGCACTGTAAAGACTGGCCAGCATCTATTCCCCTCCCAATCCACGCTCTCAACCCCTCTGTTCTTTGTAGATGAACAGGAGCAGCTGAGGAAGGTGTAGATGAACAGGAGCAGCTGAGGAAGGTGTAGATGAACAGGGGCAGCTGAGGACGGTGTAGATGAACAGGGGCAGCTGAGGAAGGTGTAGATGAACAGGGGCAGCTGAGGAAGGTGTAGATGAATAGGGGCAGCTGAGGAAGGTGTAGACGAACAGGGGCAGCTGAGGAAGGTGTAGATGAACAGGGGCAGCTGAGGAAGGTGTAGATGAACAGGGGCAGCTGAGGAAGGTGTAGATGAACAGGGGCAGCTGAGGAAGGTGTAGATGAACAGGAGCAGCTGGAGCAGCTTTCCCCTGGCAGCACTTGGGGTTGCGCAGTGTCCTGGTAAGAAGAGATTCAACAGGAGTCCCAGCTCCAAGCCTTGGTACACTCTACCCTGTGAATTTTGCCCACCCTTGTTTTGAGGATAAAAGCATCTGTGAACAATATGCGCTTCAACTTCAACTTCTGCTTCAATATCACTTGGTCCTATCCCATTCACACTCACACATACAGGATTTTACAGCTGCAGTTTCAGCACTGTCAGTCTACAGGGATAATCAATATTAGGTTATCGTAGGGAAACCCACCGGAGAGGTCACTGCACATCTGTAACAGTTTTCATTGTTCCGGTTCTGATGATGCTTATGAAAGGTTCCCTCTTATGATACTCCACAGTGACAAAAATCACTGCTTAGTCTCTCAGCCTCTGTGTGTTCAATTAGTTCTGGCTTTCTATCACAATGATTCGAACAAGCTCTTGTTTTTGAAACAAACAGGAGCAAGTTGTCCAGAAGTAATAATAATGATATGCTGTACCACATGTATACACCACCATGAAAAACTTGTCAGCCACTACTCATTTTGGTAAATACACAACTACACTGGGAAACAATTTTTGTTACATCAAGACAATTATCTTTCTAACACACACACACACGCACACACACACACACACACACACACACACACACACACACACACACATCCACACACACACACACACACACACACACACACACACACACACACACACACAAAATAAACTGACTGACAGGGCCGGAATAGCTCAGTGGAAGAGCGCCGGACTCGTGAATATGGGGTTGCGGGTTTGAATTTCAGTACAGGGGGATTTTTCCCTCGGAGTTAACATTGGTTTTGACTCCATTCCCCATACAGTCCTTCAAATGAGACTATAAACTGAGGTTCCGTGCCTGAATGCACAGACATCATCTTGCACACACATAAAATCCCATTCTTTCGGAAGAGAAGGCCAGTTTGGTTGTTGGTATGGATGACATGTTACATATAGCATGCACCTCCCTGAAGATGGAGTACGGCTGCCTAATGGCGGGATAAAAAAAAACCGGTCATACACACAAAAAACTCCACTGCCTGTTTATACAGGCAGTGTCCGCAGGAGTATCAGCCTGCGTACGCAGAAAGAAAGAAAACTGACTGACCAGATTATTGCCTTCTACAGAACCGGGGTGGAAAAAAGTGTAGATCTTTTTCCATGTGACGTGACCTAGGATCCTGATCTGAACACACAAACAACAATCAGCGATACACATGTGGGAGAGACAGAGAAGTACACAAAGAGAGAGACAGACTGAGAGACAGACAGACAGACAGACAGATGGACAGTCAGACACAGAGAGAGAGAGAGAGAGAGAGAGAGAGAGAGAGAGAGCAGTCTACTAACAGATGGATGCATCCTTGCCAGAATGATGTAAAAGAGACAGAGACAAAGAGAGACAGAAAGAGAGACAGACAGACAGATGGACAGACAGAGATAGAGAGCAGTCCACCAACAGATGAATTCATCTTCAGAGAGAGAGAGAGAGAGAGAGAAAGCGAGAGAGCAAGCAAGCAGAGCTACCAAATCTCAAAAGCACAGAATGTAGCATTTTGACATTTCAGTTGTAGCTTTCCATCTTTAAGCATGGCACATGTATGCAATGTAACAAATCAGACTCAGTAACACTTTTAGTCGCACTCCACTTTGTGCATGACCTGATGAGCTAGCGTTAAATCTGTGAAACATGTTTTGTTTTTTGGCTTTTTAGTATTGTGTCACAAAGTGTAGCACTGTCAACACAATTGCAGCATACGACACTGAAAGCATACACTTAGCAGCTATGAGAGACAGCGAGAGAAAGAAATTCTTTTGTGTCCTCCAGGTAGCATTAAGACTCAACGCAAGTCACTTTGACTCCTCTGTTCACCACTACATCCTGGTAATTCTGAGCCAGTTCTGGCACTAGCAGATCAAATACTGTCATCCATATCAGGTCATCGTCTTGCCACTGGCCAGAGGACACAATGAACCACACATTTTGAGTCACTTAGATTTCCCAAAAGTTGAAGTATGGCTGCATTAATGGCACGATAAAAATCATTCATTCACACAAGACTCCACGCCCTTTGTTGGGTAGATGGGGATAAATCCTTGCCCGTCTATACAGGGAGTGTCAGCAGGAGTATCAGCCTGCGAACGCAGAAAGAAAGAAAGGACAAAAGAAAGTCACTTAGATGATGCACAGCAGCCACTGACCTGATCTATCTTACACAACACCATCAGACACTTTTGTGTTTTAACTGGTTTCAAAGTGGAGCAACTGTGGGCAGAAATCAAAACATGAGCAAAGACAGAAGCACTGTGCCACCAAATGAAAG
>JADBJO010004242.1:7500-40000 GCA_016801955.1 Conus betulinus | reverse complement strand
AAGTTGATTTTCCAATACTGATACACACATCCATTCATATTCTGTTAGTGCACTATAACTGAGCATGTACATGCACATTTATGACTTGTTCACATATGCACACTGCTACACACAGAGTGAACGCCAAAACAACTTACTTGTACAATTCCTCGTTTGAACATCCCACATAGTATGAACAGAGAGTCAAGAGACCACTGGAAAAAAAAAACCACAAAATCATAAAAGTAACGTGAACTACTCTTAACATTTGTAAGCTGAGCAAAACAGAATTTTGACAATATGTTGCACATCAATAAAAACTAATAAACTGCCCCAAAACTTTTCCATAACAACCTTTTTTTCCCCTTTGTTCCCAAGTGAGAATTACAATGTTTAACATCTCTGACATTTTAGCATAAGTAAATGTTTTTTTGGTAGCCACAATCGATCTTCTGGAATGATCTATAATCATGACAACAGTGAGCATTGCTTTCTTCTTCTTCAGGAAGGGGGGTGTGTGTGTGTGGGGGGGGGGGGGGGGGGGGGGAGGGGTGGGGAGGGGGAGGGGGGAGGTGGCTAACCTTTGTATCATCCACCCCATCAGCACACACTGAATTACTCTTTTTTCTATGAAGGGAGAAATGAGATTTAAATGTGCACGAGGGGGACTTTTCCCCTTAAATTTAATGCATGCATTCACACTTGGGATCTTGGTTAAAACACTCATGCAAAGAACTTGGACAAGGTTGCAGCTTGCACAGACACTGGGTCTGAAGAAAAAGCTAATCACGTTGCCTCATGCAGGGACTGAACCAAGCACTCTTGGATGAAGAGAATAATGTCTTATCCACAAGGCCCCATCATTGTCCGATGACAGTAGGTCATCAGCAAGCTATGACAGATCTTCACAGCTCTCTGTCCTCAGTCACATGCAGCAGAGTAGTGATGGCACAAGTGACCTTCTGTTTTCCTCACGTGAAACCTGATCTTGCAGAACTATTGAACAGCAGCGACCTCTAGCAATCCCTACAAATCATGTCTGCAATGACAGGGTGTCCTCATTTGGAGATAAATCCTGTATGGAGGCAAAACCAAACCGTTTGACAAAAACCTAACTTTCATTAGGGTCTTAACTGAAAGCTTTAATTACCTTGCACACAGGCAAAGACCCATGAAGCTGGTTTATGTTTATGTGCTTGCATATGCAACTGTGTATTCTAGTCCGTCAGCCAGAACTGTCAAACAGAGTTTCATCCAATCTTTCTGATTGGTTTGCACAGTTATTGCCATTGCATAGTCTCCATGTGGGAAAATGGGTGAGTTTATTTAAGCACGTCAAACTCATGCAAGCTATGACCAGTTTTCTTGCTCTCATGGGCCAGTTCTTGGTGATGAATGTGACCAGCAGAAACCTCACTACACTATCTTGCCCTTCAGGTGGATAGTGCAGAGTGACTTCCCTTTCCTTCCATTCTATGACCAACCTGACAGACCCCTTGAAAATCATAGCAACGCTGAAGAAAATGAAGGGGTGGGTGTTTGAGTTCGACATGGTTTGCATATTTCAAACCAAACACAGAATGCATGACTGACTCCCCATCGCAGTGTCAACATGGTACCATGTCAAAATTTTGCAGAATTTCAGTAAAGCTGGCTGCCCCCATGGGTCATGGAATTTTAACATTTAAGCATAAGCCTTTAAAATCTAGCAGATCTTAGAAAAGAAATGTTATGCAGTTAACACATTTTATCTTGTAAGGAAGGGAGTTTTCTTAGAAGGATCTTTACTGAGATCATACCTTTCTTTTCAATATTACAGACAGGTTATCTTGGGGCAGCTTAGTCTAGACACAAGCCGTCCAATCTGTCAAGTGCTACATGCGTAGCTATCTTAGTCTTACCTCCATGTACTGGATGGCATCCTGACAGGAGTAGAGCTGCTGGATCTGCAGAGTGTCCACATCCCTCACCACCAGGCGATAGTCCACACACGATGCCTGGCCAGAACAGCATCAAAACAGTCTGTCATGTGTCAGTGCATAATAGCATGTCTGTGCCTGTGTGTGCATGTTCTGAGAGCACTTGTTTTAGGGATGTGGTTGGTGGGTAAGGGGTTGTAATGTGTAGGGTGAGTGGCATGGTTGGATGACATTTGCCTGTACGTTGTGAGTGAGTGTGTGGAGATAGTGTGTATGCATGTGTGTGTGTGTGTGTGTGTGTGTGTGTGTGTGTGTGTGTGTGTGTGTGTGTGTGCGTGTGTGCGCGTGCACATGCATGCTTGCTTGCGTACATGTGTGCATGTACCTGTGCACATGTGTGTGTGTATGTGATGCAAGTGCACTGGTGTTTGTAAACCTTCTTAGTCCAGTCAGCAGTGTGGATAGCAAATGCTACTATGTTTCATATCATAAATGAGGTAATAAAACAGTAATCTCAGAAGATTGAACTCATCGTTTGGATAAAGAAAAATTATCCTACCATCTATTTGTTCATCTGCTCATACCTTCCCCGTCCTTTTTTTTTTTTTTTAATGACACTTGTGATTACTTTGTCCTATTCTTCCACACATCTGTCTTCTTTCTTTCAAATCATTTTGTTGCTGTGTCATGTGCAGAACTGCTAGTACTAACATCCCTTCCCATTTCCAAACACTCACCTGAAGTTATTCTCTCTATCTCTCCAGTTAACATCTCTAGCTGTCCCCAGGTGACTAAAATCAACATTCTCTCTCTCTCTCTCTCTCTCTCTCTCAGAGCCGTTTACCCTAAAACTGCTTTTGGTCTACTTGTCAATGAAAATTAACATATTTTGTACAAAGCGCGTACAAAATTCCAAATTTCTTTAAAAGCAGAGGGAGAAAGGAGGGTCCTTTCATCTTGTTTTCACCTACTATCACATTGCAGGCATTTCTTGCCAGTTGAAACCACCTGATCTTACACTGACTACGGTAAAACAGGTTCTTTCTGATAAAAATTACTTTCAAACCTGATTTGTCAGCATACTTTGGCACACGCTCATGTGCTCTTGCAAGTTTTTTGACAATACAGGGCATGTTGTCAAAGAAACGGACACTGCAAAACGCGATTTCACGTGCAGAAGTTAGCGAGAGTTGTTGCTCTTTGGTCAAAGCATCCACCACAGTTATTGTCCACAAGCTCAATTGCCGCTCAAGAACTTTGTCCCCAAAATTTTTTGTGGTTGACATATTTCTTTTTAAATCATCTTATTTGTCACATTTTTGTCAAACATGTGTACAGCGAAATCATATGGGTAAACAGGTCTGTCGCTCTCATTTTCTAACTCTCTTTCAAACCCTGAACAGTACAGGAAAAGTTATGTAAAAAAACAATCCTTCAGTCTTGAAAGACTTGACAGCTAACAAACCAGTATGGTACAATGGTTACTTAGTATTCTCGACTTGCAAGGTGAAAGATCATGAGTTTGACTGCCATCAGGGTCATGATCTTTGATCTGCCAGAGAGACAAAATACAAGAGCGTCATCATCTTATGATCTGAAATGGGACATTCATACTGCCAACAGTTAAGGCAGCAAGACCTTGCATTTTCTTCAGCAAACCTTGACACTAGACTCCATTGTGACTGAAAAAAAAAAAAAAAAATTGTTGGCATACCCTAGGCTGGAACATGTCTTACCTGTTTAAGATTCTCACACTGCTGAAGACAGTGGCAGCCAAACGCAGCCCACTCACAGTGACTCAGTCATATGTTGTCATTGCCAAACATCCAATGTGGAGAATATTTCATCAAGTTAGATGGCCCACGCTTAATCAAAAGGGAAGATTAGATATGCGAGGTTGACAACCTCCTTCAAATTCCATTGTGGAGAAGTTGCAATCAATACACCACACAATGTAGTCTCAAACCCACTATCAAGAGAAATGAGAAGGTCACACTAGGAAACTTACGCTATTGTACACCCTTCTGGTCTTCAAAACAAATTACAGCTAGTTCTCTTTCTTCCAAAGGTCAACTGGTGATTGAAACCATCTTCCACCAGAGGCAATATTAGCCTCAGTTGAGTTTTAAAAAACCAGGGTATAACAGTCCCGCTCTCTCCTCTTCCACACCCCAGAGATCCCCCATCCCCACTTTGTGTCTTCTCTCCTTCCCATAGAGCTATCATCTAGGCAGCTGTTGTCTACCCACACAGGAAACCCTCCAGTTATTGAGAACCATCAAAACAATGATGGCACAAGCTTCAAGAAAGGAAAAGGGAAGAAGGAATTAATTTGTTATAGTTTGTATCAGTTTGACAAAAATCTTATCTGTCCTGCTGATGTATGTTAGCTTTCACAGGTGCAAATGCATGAAAACATTAATCAATGTATTTGAACTGGATATGATCTGGCATGCAAGTCCTCCCTACCTTCTTCTTTCCTCCACATAGTGGCCATGTCATGGCTGACTATTCTGTCAGTTTTGGGGACATGCTGTTAAATTCAGCAACATACTCTGCCATAATGACTCATGTGATATACAATAATTTCAGCTTTGTGGAACTCCAACTCCATTTGAAATCTAACCTTTAGGAACCATCACTAGAATAAGTATCATTAGACTTTAGGTAATGGTGCATATTTCAGTCATCAGATTAATCTCAACAGAGTTTTGACACAGATAGTAGATAATCCCTTTTTGGTGGAAACAGTAATTACCATTCTCAGTCATGCTAACAACCCACAGTCTCATAGCACAGGAGATGTACATTTCTGATACTACACTCCTGATCATTGTCACAGTGCACTGATCAGCATATCACATGTTGACTCGTATTATTATATCAAAGAGCGAAATCATTTGAGTTTCATTTGCTAACTTCTTACTCACACAGGCAGCTTGAGCATGTCACATGGATCAAGATGTCTGAATAGGTTGCTGAATTTAACAGCAGGGGCATAATCTACAAAAAGAAAAACAGCTGATACAGTTCTTAGCAAAACAATTAAAAGTGGGTTCTATTGATAAGCAAAGCTCAGTAACAGAGGTGCTATTTATTGAAAAAAGAAATCGGAAAGAGCTGGCAAAACCTTTTTTTTTCCAAAATGGCTCATCACAGACACTGAGACAGCCTATAACCCGATACCATAATTATCATTTTATGTCAGTTGTCAAACAGAAAGGAAATATAGATGTTTATATATGTGGAGAGGTGAAGAAAACTAACTTATGATTTTTCAGCCATTATTACAAGAGAAATCACTCTTAAAGAAACGAATGATGTCAAACGCTCTCCAATCATAAGATCAGATCCAAAATAGAATGTTTCCATGGAAGATAGGTAAATATAAGTTACATCGAAGCAAGCAAAGATTTAAGTTGTTCTTTATTTTGAACATAAATCACACATCAATCGAAAAAAAGAGAGATCAATTGTTTGGGAATATTAATTTTGCTTCACTACAGTTGCTAAAGTTTAGTTGTTAAGATGATTTACTTGTTTACATTTTGTTTTAGTAACGAAGGAAAGAAAATCATTGAAAACTTGATTAACTTTCTTTTGATAGTTGTTTTAGTTAGAATTAGATTACTATACTGAGTTTATCGACAGTTTGTTATAGTATTATTTGCTTCGATGTTATGTTGTTAGGATGATGTTGTAGTGTTGGTTGTTAGATCTATTGACGACGAACATGTATAAAAGGAGAGTGTGTGTGGGTGTTCGGGGGGTTATTGATGGGTTCTTGCTGATGGGTTCTCGCTGACTGATGCTTGCTGACTATCCTTGTTGACATAAAAGAGAACAGCAACATCAACTTTGGGCTAGTCTCAAGATTGTTTGCCTGGCTGACCCAAGCACTGACTGCTTGCTGTCTCTGCTACCTCTATTGATCCGCAATACCCAGCAGATTTAGTCTGCATGAAAGGTCTGTGCAAAGTGGCAGGCACAAAGATGAGATTGAACATCCTGCGCATGTAAGATCTAATTGAAAAATCCTTGGTTTCGATTGGGCTCCTGCCTATGCCCTAAGTCCACTTTGCCACATTTAAGTACAGGAATCATTCTCAGAGAAAGTCAGGTAGTGAATGAGTCACGAAATCTGGTTAAAAAGTGGATTGTGATTTTAAAGTAGCGTGAAAGTGAAACGAAAGTACACTCAACACATAGTTACACTGTTTAGGTCACACACAAACTTACCAGATATTTTCCATTTGGAGAATAACCACAAAGTAGATCTGACTGTCTAAATAATTCAGAAAAATTCATTATTTTTGTTATGGAATGTTCAATTAGAGTTCAAGTGGTTGAATATGGTAGAAATGCATCAGATGTGAATGCTCGCGAAGCAAGTGTCAACATGTATGTCTATTGAACGCCATTTTGAAAGTCGCGCTACCGATACGCAGTAAAAAACATGAAAACTTATCGATATTATCGTTCTAATTTTATCGTGAAATTGTTCAAAAAAATAAACAAATAATTATGATGTATGAAAATAATCTTATATGTTCAGGGCAAAATGTTGCTTTCTGCAGATCACTATTTGCGCGCCAAAAGAATGCAATCGTGGAGCTTTCCACATCCTACACAAAACAGTTTGCTTACCCACACTTACGACTTAATAAAGACTTATTGAGTTTCGTTTCGTTCAAGCTGGACATTGAAAATTTTATTTCATTGAGCAAAGGCGATTGTCATCAGAAAGCAAACATTTAATCGCAGCTTGAAAATTGGTAAACTTCATGCACCACGTGATAAATACAAAAACACGGTAGCAAGACATACGCAGTGTAAACGAGTAGTGTTGAGTACTTTGATAACAAATGTAACAAGCTTCATAGTAAAATGTTTGCTGGAGTCAGAATATTGAAGTTCGCCAACTCGACGTCAACCTGAGGCACACCCGTCATCCTGATGGAGCAATGATCTACGTGTGATGCCATCAGCTGAACAGTAAAAGGTTTCACTTGCACGTTGTTATTGTTATTTTCGGTTTCATCTCTGTTCAGTGTAGCGTTTGTTTGTTGGTTTGAAGTATTTTGAAGCGTTTGTTTGTGTGTAAGTGGGCAGTTTGGCACAAAAGGAGCTGAAATATGTAGATGAATAAGCAACATTCAATGCCATATGGAAAATTTGTTATGAATAGTAAGTTTAATGTAAGGCTGTGACACACATGCACATCGCCCCACTCCCCACACGCTCTCTCTCTTTCTCTCTCTCTCTCTCTCTCTCTCTCTCTTTTCTTCGTATTTACGGCTGCTTATTGATCTAACACCACTTGGTTAATAATTCTAGTCTTGTGTATTGTATATTAGGTAAATAAAAAAAAAAAGGGGGGGGGGGGGGGGGGGAGGATTATGATGGCATCTCTCTCTCTCTCTCTCTCACTCTCACTCTCTCACTCTCGCTGACACACACACACACACCACACACACACACATGCACACACACATGCACATATACATCATGATAAGTGTTATGATTATTTATGCTAGGAATTAATGTCTCCAACTGATAATTGATTGTAGTACTGTTCGTCCTCATTCTTTTGGTCGGCGCGATACAATCTCGAGCTTCTTGCTCGTACTTTGTTAAAACCGGTGTCCGGAGTTCAATCATGGGGGCTCGTCCTCTTCTGCGCATGTCCGCAGTTAGCACTATTTCTTTAAAAACGAAATACTATAGAAAATAATGTGAACGAAACATTACATCCCTCCCTGGGGTGAATAGATAAAAACTTAGAATTTTTTTTTTTTTTTTTTTGTCGCGACCGGCTTTTTACAATCGCGATAAAAATGGATCAAAATACAACCCCCTGATGGACAATATAGGTTCGATCAAAAATTTCGAAAGATGTACATCAGCGGATATAGTCTTTAAACTTGGATGGCGGCTGTTTTGTTCTTCGAGATCTTCGGCAGGACCAGAAGCAGGAGACCCTTCAGATCCATGTGGCAAGGCCTGGGCAGCGGGTGGAGGCTTCCTGGCAACAGGGACATCACCAGGCAGCATCAGCTGGGGCGTATCTGGAACAGTCCTTGGGGCATGGACTGCAGCAGGTGGCACTGTCCCTGGGGTATGGACAGCAGGAGTAGCAGCAGCTAATGGAGTCTTGAAGCTTGGTTCTGCGTCAAGCTTGTCTCTGGGGACTGGCGTTCCTGAGCTTCTGGATGCAGGCGTCGTCATCACTTCTGGAATCTTTTTAAAGTGGGACGAGTTGCGGGTGATGGAGCGCCTGGCGTTGGAGGCTGTCACCATTGAACCTTGACGAGCTGTAACAGTCATGGGCTCAGGAGAAAATGGAGTAGTGAGCTTGTTCTCCTTTGGCTGCCTTACCAGAACATTGTCTCCAAGCTTGATGTCAGGATAGGATGAATTGCGAGATTCATCTGCTGCTGCTTTCATTTTCGTCTTCCCTTCTCTGTCTTTCAGCCTTATTTTGAGGTCTTGATGGTCTTGTAGACCAGAGGCTGAGGTTTCGGGAAGGCGTGTGCGAATCTTTCTCTTGAAGAGAGCTTCAGCTGGAGACACTCCCGTTGTGTTGAGTGGGGTGTTGCTGCTCGATAGTTGCGTAGAAATGAGTACAGTTCTTGCTTCCACGCTTTTTTTTCCATGTGTGCTGTTTGTATGGCTTTTTTTTGAGTGTAGCCATCATTCGCTCTGCTCCGCCGTTGGCTTGAGGCCACAAGGGTGTGATCTTCCGATGGTGAAATCCAGAATATGAGGCAAAATTTCTGAAATCCTGAGAGTTGAAGGGTGGGCCGTTGTCTGTCTTTACAACTTCGGGAACACCATGCCGAGCAAAAATGGCATCTAGCTTAGGGATGGTAATTTGGCGCTGGTTGTAGACATGATTTCTACCTCTGGGTACCGGGAATAGTCATCCACAACAACAAGCAGATAGTCACCCGAAGGGAATGGTCCACAGAAATCAACGCTGACTTCTTTCCATGGGGAACTGGGTAGTGGGGACATGTGGAGGGGTTCTGTGTGATTTGAGGGAGTGGTTGCGGCACAGGGCAAGCATGACTTGATTTTCGCATCAACGAATTTGTCCATCTGTGGGAACCAGATCTTCTCCCGCAGCAAACTCTTGGTTTTCACTAAGCCTTGATGTCCCTCATGTGCTATGTTGACTACTCTGTGTTGAAGAGCTTGGGGAATCACAATCTTATTGCCTCGCAATATGATTTCAGAGTTGTCACACAAAGAAAGTTCATCTCTTACAGTCTTGAAGATGAGAAAAGCAGTGATGTCTACAGAAGAGTCTTTTGGCGTTTGCCACTGGTTGGTTTGCAGTGCTGTTTTCACTGCTCGAGAGTAGGGTCAGCTGCTGACATTTGGAAATCTCCTCACTGGTCATGGCTTTCGGAGTTGAATGCTCAGTGATGAAATTGATGTACTCCTCTGCAACTTTGGTTTCATGGGCTGTCTTGGTATTGGCTGAGGTCACTGGATGACGGCTCAAGAAATCTGCTGGATTTTCATCTCCTGGTTTGTACTTCAGGACAAAACTGTATGACTGAAGTCGGATGTTCCATCTCTCGATCCCGCGCGTTGTGTGAGATGTTGGCCGGTTGAAGATTCCTTCTAACGGCTTGTGATCAGAGATGACTGTGAACGTCTGGCCGAAAAGGTAGAGGTGAAAGTGTTCACAAGCCCAAACTACCGCTAAAGCCTCTCTCTCTGTCTGGGAATAGCGAGTCTCTACATCAGTGAGTGCACGGCTTGCATAGGCTATGACCTTCCTCTGACCTCTCTTGTCCTCTTGCACCAGGATGGCACCTAGACCAACAGGACTAGCATCAACAATGATCTCTGTTTTGGACTTGTCATCAAAGTATGCCATTGTCTGTGGGTTGGTGACTTGATCCTTCAGCTTGTTGAAGCATCTTCTTGGTCCTTTGTCCATTTCCATTCAGTCCCTTTTCGCGTCAGATCTCTCAGCGGTTTTGTCACGTCTGCGTACTGGAGAATGAATCGGGAAATGTAGTTTGTCATGCCAAGAAAACTGCGAACTTCCTTCGGAGTTTGTTGGCCTCGGCATCTTCTTGATGGCATCAATCTTCTTCGCATCTGGAGACATGCCGTCCTTGCCGAAGATGAAGCCGTAGAACTCGATGGTCTCTTTGTTGAACTCACATTTTCCCTTGTTCAAAGTCAACCTTTCTCTCTCATGCGATCCAGGACTCGTATGAGTGTTCTGTCATGCTCTTTCTGGTCACGTCCGTGAATCAAGATGTCATCGCTTGTGTTCAGTGCATCTGGAATGTCACTGAGAGTTTCTGCAATCATGTTTTGGAATATCTCTGCTGCGCTGGTAACACCAAAGTTGAGACGTTTGTAGCGACGTAAACCAGCATGAGTAGTGAACGTTGTGATGTTTCTGGAATCTTCATCAAGTTCCAGCTGATGATATCCCGAGTTCAGATCAAGCTTGCTGAATACTTTTGCCTGGTTCAGCTGCATCAGGATGTCGTCGACCGTTGGCATGATGTGTCTTGTTCTCTTGATGGCTTGATTTGGGAGTCTCATGTCCACACATATCCGTATTTCGTCTGGATTTTTCGGCTTGGGTGCAGCAACGATGGGTGATACCCATGGTGTTGGTCCGTCAACCTTCTCTATGATATCCAGATCTTCAAGGCGTTTCAGTTCCTGTTCCACCTTCTTCCTCAGATGGAATGGAATACGTCTGTGTGGCTGGCAGACAGGTTTGACTTCAGGGTCAATGTGTAGTTTCACCTTCATGTCCTTCATCTTGCCAATCCCTTCAAAGAGATCAGGATAGGAGTCAGGGATATGATGTTGACAACTGTAGGCAAACTGGATCAACCCCAGGTTTTGTGCAGTCGATGAGCTCAATAGGTTACCCCCTGAGTGTGACCTAACTACAAAGAAAGTCTCTTTCTTCACTTGAGTCTTATGCTCGACCGTAGCTGTAGCTCTACCAGCTATGACCAAGGGTGTAGTCGAACCATATGCGTAAATCTTCGCTTGTGTAGGTTCTGGCTGTAAAGAAAGCTTTTGGGCTGTCTCCCCCCGTCAATGATATTGACTGATGCGCCTGTATCAATGAAAAATTTTACTGTCTTCTTGTTGACTGTCAGGTCTACAGTAGGAGTCTTTCCAACTCCAAAACAGTACTCATCATCACTCTCTTGTGCTGCATCTGGGCATGGCGTTTCACCGCTATCTTGCGTCACTCGACGAACTCTTCGGCCTTGGGGCTCTCTGTTTTGGGCTTCTCTGCCTTGGTTGGATCTGCATACTGCAGCATAATGTCCTAGTTTCCCGCATGCTCTGCATCTCCTGTCTTTAGCAGGACAATCTCTTTTAGCATGTCTTTCTTTTGCTGCCCGCACCATCCACAGGTTTTCTTGTTGGTTCCCCTAGCTTTTTGTCCTTGAGTCTTGACATTCGTGCCTCTCTTCATGAAGTTTGCAGTCTCTGCTGTCTCCATTTCTTTGGCTTGAACATCAGCTAACTCTAACGAGCGTGCTAGTTTGAGTAGGGCTTCCAAGTTCATATCTTCTTGAAGCGCTCTGCGTCTCAGCCTGTTGGAGGTACAACCTTGCAGAATTTGGGCTTTGATCTCTCTGTCTAAGTCTGCGAATTCACATGTGGACCCCAGTTGTCTAAGTCTTGTGCAAAAACTATCAACTGACTCGTCTGCAGCTTGTTTTTCTTGACGAAACTTGAAAGTTTCAAAGTCCACACTTTTCTTAGGTTCTAAGTAGTCAGACAGAGACTTTTTGAGTGCCTTATACCCATCTTCAGAGTCATCTCCCTTTTGTCATCAGTAAAAGTCTGCACTATGTCAAACACCTCATCACCAGACACATGCAAAAGTAAGGCCTTCTTCCTAGCTGGATTGTCAAGTCCCATTGCCGTAACCATGATTTCAAACCTAGCAATGTACTTTCGCCAACGAGTACCAGGATTCTGTTCTTCACCATGAATTCTAAACTTCTCAAAGTTCGAATAGCAGCCATTTTCACAAGAATTGAGAATATGAGAATGATTTTCACCGACCTTAATTTCGACGTGTGTGGTGTTTGCGTAGTCTTACTGTTGTAGAGGGCGTCGTCTGCTTTAAACGTATGACTGACGTCGACTGTGGTAGCCTAACGTGGATGAGTTTTCTCTTCACCGTGTTGGTCCGGATCCTCGTCGCCAATGTAATGGTTCAACATTCTTGCAGAATTTGAACGAGAAGACATATGACTTAGTTTTATGACTTTTTATTCTTTTGGTCGGCGCGATACAATCTCGAGCTTCTTGCTCGTACTTTGTTAAACCGGTGTCCGGAGTTCAATCATGGGGGCTCGTCCTATAGAAAATAATGTGAACGAAACATTACAAGAAGGATGGCTTATTCTGTCTGTGTGTGATGAGTTGTTTTTTTTTTTTCTTCGTTGTAACCGATTTCTTTATTCTTGCTTGTTGTTGGTTCAATCTTTTTTTTTTTTTTTTTTTTTTTTTTTTTTTTTTTTTTCTTCATCAATGCTTCAATGTTAATGGTGGAACAACTCATCAACTTATTTGTGAAGATATGTGTGTTTGTTAAAAGTTTTGTAAGTTTTAGTCGCTAGTTATGCTTAGTTAGTCCCTTAGCGGGGCAAGGGCTGGATGAAAAAAACATGTGTTTGCTTGTCTGTTACCCTTGGAAGTAAGATTATCATCATCATCATCATCATCATCCTCTCTCTCTCTCTCTCTCTCTCTCTCTCTCTCTCTCTCTCACACACACTCACACATGGACACACACATGAAGACAGGGACAAGTAATGCACAAGTCAACTTTATTACAGACAGAATATGATCTAGCTTTAAATCAGAAATTGGAACAGGAGCGATGAAAAACAATTGGCCTTTTCAGTTTAAAAAAAAAAAAAAAAAAGTCCCATCTTCAGTGTATAACTTAAGTGTGAAATGACGGGCCATTTTCAGTCAGCTTGTGGAGGACGGTGGGGTGGGATTGTGACACATAAAGTAATTCCATTGGTCTGCAAGAATTTTGAGTGTTCACATTTTCTGCTCTTTTAGTAGTGATTGGTAATTTTTTCCATTAAGGTGCAGTTCTGTCAATAGTGGACACGTTTCTTCTGTTAGCATCTTTATATATACTATCGTATTATAACATAAGTATTACAAATAAAATTGAAAGTTGTGTAATGTTTATTGTTGCAATATCTTGCCTAAATGGAAATCAGATATTTCCAAGAATAATTGGTTATTGCATTCACAATTGTCCAAATTGTTTGCCATATTTACCAGCAACATCATTCATAACATGCAATTACAAAAAACTTTTTGTTTGCTGTGTTTTTAAGACTTTTTGTGTATAGTATGTCCATTTATTCAGGGAACACTTGTGTCTTGCTCAAGTATGTTTCATTCAGGCATTAACAGTCCAGACGAGGAAAAAAAAAACCCTTTTTTTTTTTCTGCTTCAGGTTTGACTGAGGATGTCCCAGACATCATTGGACAGTCCACTACCCTTGTCACAGAAAACATTTCAGTATTTGTGTCAGACCCTGATTGGAGGTCATGACTCAAAGAATGGGTGAGTGTTGACATTGGTTGATTCACTATGTAAATACAGAAAGCCATAACTGCGATACTGCTCTTCTTCGAATAGTCGGATTTGCTTTATGGATATGATGGTGACAGAATATCTGTCTGTACTTGTGATGGTGTCAGTTTGGAAAACATTTCTGAGGGGAATTAGAAAAAAAATGTTAAAAGAAAGATGTGAAACATGTAACAAAATGAACTTTAATTAAGATGTGGAACAGGTTTTATTTGGAAATGATGAAAACACAAAAAACTGATGAAGTTTTTTAAAACATTATTTTATGGGATAAACATTATATGCATAGGTGTAGAATAAACAAAATAGAACCTACCGTCAAATGCTTCTTGAGAGAAGTTAGTAACATACATAGGGTTGAAAAATATATGCATTGTCAAGAAATGAAATACACGTATATGAAATTGAACAGAAATTGGTACCCATCTGAAAAGCTTGTTGACATGTCTAATGGAATGAGTTAGAGGAGTGGTAAAAGAGAGTGAGCAGTAAGTGGTCGATGGTAAAACTAAACTAACGGAATTTAAGAAAATCTGTCCTTATATACCCTACACGGTCTGACATTTTCCTCGAGTACCTTGTAGATGAGAAAAGGTTGTATGTCTGTGACTTTTTTCTTCTTTGTTCTTTTTTCCTAGGTTTACTGAATGGAACTGTTTGAAATTTTTGTGTGTGTATGTTTATATCTTTGTTCCCCCTCCTCTTAACCCTTCCCATTTAGTATACTTATTTGTCTGCTGTTATGTTGATGCTTCCATCTGTTACTGATGTTGGAAAATCATTGAAAATTTTTTTTTAGAAAAACACCTGTTCTTGTTATTTTCACCTAGTCAAGAGTGTTCACCATTGTCGACACTATCCTCATGACTAGACTTGAAACTTCTTTTGATATTTGAGACACTGCTCTGGCATGGATAACTTTTTACCTGATGGGTCATACAGTGGAAGTATATGTTGATGGTGTATGCTCTGATATATGTGCGATAAGTACACTGTCTTTCAGAGCTCCACTGACCAGGATACAAGAAGATAGGACTATACTCGTGTGGCAGTAAATGTTGGCGCTCAGTAGAGCACACTGGTCTTCTCGAAGATCACATAATAGTCTTAACATCAATCAAACCCCGTCTAAATCTTTTATATCTCTTGACGTTTACATCCTCAAAACTGCCACCGATTCATCAAAACTGTTTTACTTAATTAAACCAAGTCCTGACAGACGCAGCTGCACATAAGTGATAGTTGTAAGTATACAGTTTAGTTTGATACTATGTGAAGAAAGAGGATTCAAAAAGTGCCAGTGGGACATGGTGACCCAGAAGTACTGTCCTCAACTGCCATCCAGCCAGCTGGGAGCAGTTCTGCTCCTCCTTGGAAGCCTGTGCTATGTTGACATAAGGTGCAGGCATGCACAGGACATTCCAGTAAGTAAAGGGACATAATTGCTCCTTGGCGAAACGGCAATGAATTGGGTAATGAGATGTATTCAGTAGTTTGCTGGTGATGGCATCTTTCACTGATGGGCTCTTAAGTCATAGAATTTAGGCTGATACACCCATGGGGATGCTTCCGTGTTGGTTGTGTTGAGTCACATCAAGTGGACATCACTCCATGGCATCTGTCAGGGAGCAGTTATGTCCCTTGACATCTTGACGGCTTGCCTCTGCTTGCCTGTGTCTTATGACAGCACACTGCAAGCTTCCAAGGGTGGTGCAGAATTGCTCTTGGCTGGTTGGGTTGACAGTTGAAGACAGTGGTTTTCTGGGTCCTGCTGGCACATGCAGGTATGTCTTTTTCTTGTCAATGCATTGTAACAAACTTAGTTATGTACCTGCTACTACTGGTAAAGTGTAGCTGAGGCGATGAGGACTGTGATGATTAACTAGATAGTGTTGAGGAATCTGGAAGTGGAGGAAAGTACTTCTCTGGCTCTAACTGGCATCTTCAGGCGTACTTTTTTCTTCTTTCTATGCAGTGAGTGAGGTAAAGACCTAGCCCCCTCCTGATGACTCTCGGCATGAATGTATCTTGACTGACTGGATTCACTAATTATCTGGATTTGATTGAGATATTACAAGTTAATAAATACCACTACATCACCCCCTCTTAATAACCCAGTTATGAATGTAACTTTGCTTACTGGATTCTCCTAATTATCAGGATTTGGTTGAAATATTACAAGTTGATAAATATCAATACATCTTTGAAGCATGATTTTTTTTCCCCCTTTAACATCCATGCGTTATTCCTGGGGGAATATTGGAAATGTGAGGAAATGCCCCATCTCAAGACGTTAAAGAGAGCAAAATATCTATTCTTTGATCTGGATCTGCACCAGAATCTGATTCACCATTTGACCACATTTTGCCTTTGTCTAAAGTTTTGTTAAAGTTGGTTGGGAAGTTTTTTACGTAATTATGATGTCAGAGTTTTAAAAAGAAAGAAAAAGGGAAACCAGTGGACTTGGATAGCAAAGGTATAACAGGGAAAAGCTGGGAGAAAGTCTGAACTCGGTTAATTCCTAAAGCTGCCATGGAAGAGTGAATTTAACACTGGAAGAAATTGCCTAAGTAACATGGTCTTTCATACTTTCTTCCATGAGCAGCACAGCAGCACAGTTTCAGTTCCCCCCCCCCCCCCCCCCCACCTTCGCCTTTTACATCCAGTGCGTTATTGCCAAAGTCTGCTGTGTTGGCAGAATCATGGGAAATATGGTTTTTAGAGAGACATGGCACAGTGCGTAGCATTCTGCACACAGATGGATTGGTCATCGAGGCTCCTCAACTAAGCTATTTATATCATTATATGATGAGCAGTTGAGGGTGTCCTGTATTCCTTGCAGTCGGATAAACAACCAATTCTCATGCTATTTTTTGTAAAATGGAGGAGATACACTGTACTTTTATTTATATCATAACATGTTAGTAATGGTAAGTCAACAACAATTTCAATTTTTTTTTTTAGTGATTTCAAGTGCAAAAAAAATGCAAAAAAAAAAAAAAAATGTTATGTTTCTTCTAAGCGTAAAAAATAAAGAAAGAATGCCCAACAAACTCTCAACAATGGAGGAAAAATACTCCACTCACAACTGAAGACCAGAAAGTATGGTATTTCCAACAGAAAAGTGCATGAACAGCCACAAATACAACTACTCCAATAGCAGGGAACACACACACACACACACACACACACACACACACACACACACACACACACACACACACTCTTATGCCTAACTGGTACACATGTAAAAGAAAAAGGAAAAACACACAACACACACACACACACACACACACACACACACACACACACACACACACACACACACACACACACACACACACACACACACACACACACACACACACACGTCCCTTTCACTCTCAACAGTAATATATATATATATATATTTTTTTTTTTTTATGAACACAAAGTCATTCATGTGCCTGTTGGTCTCTGAACCCTTGTCATTCAGTTGATCGATATAATCAGCTGTACACCCACTCGAAAGACGTCTGTGATACTCGCCTCTCACGAGTCAGTTGGCCACGCCCCCTTCAACCTCGACCAGCGAGAGTGGGCCCACAGCGTGTGTGTGAAGTTCGTTGCCTAAAGTCTTAGTTGGCTCCCTCACATAGAGTTAGTGAACAGTCAGTCAGTGCTGGCTGGCTCAACGCAAAAACACTGGGGCACACGCGGTAGGGTAGTAAGTGGGCGTCTTATCAGCCTCTCATAACAAGTTGGCAACGGTCCAACGCTTCACGTTGGAATAATTCGGTCAAGCCCTCACTATCGTTCTTTACTCGTGACTGTCTGGGTCTTCTTCATCTGTATTAGGAACAACCAACTGTCTATTCAATATTCCAGCACTTGATCTGTGGTAAATGTACGGCAAGGTCGAGTACGTAAAGTGCTTGGTGGTGACGTCATAGTGAATGGAAAAACAATCGGAATAAAGTCAATAAAAACACTGAACTGAATAGTGTTCTGACAAAGCAAATGGCTGTGAGCATGGGCCAGACCATCCCCCAACTATGACGTTTATTGCTGGCTTTTTATCTCATGAACTAGGATCGTGAGAGTATCAGGAGTTAGGTCACCCTACTTTGTCGCCAAAAGGCGCCCTTGGCGCTCTGCGAATGAGTCCTGGATTTGACTGTGTATGGGAGAGAGGGGGTAAGTGGTATGGTATGGGTACCCGTTGCTGAGATGACACAGAGTAGAGGACAGAAAGCATCTCACCCCCTTTTTTTTTTCCAGAACAGGAAATATGTTCTAAAAACAAAACCATGAAGCTGATGTCTTTTTGATTCTTACGTGCTAACAGTGTTCTGCTGCTTGCAGTATTTTCCTGTGTTTCCAGATTACCTATTGCAGAGCCTTTCCGTTATATTACTAATACTTCCATCTTGTAGACATCCACATGTTCAGCGCACATTCACACTCAGTTTAATGAAACTGTGAAAAGTCTGATTGTATACAGGAAGGAACATTTTTTTTAACTTATCCAGTCTATGTGTTTCTGCTTCAGAGACTTCACGCGGATACTTCGAGCCGAGTCGGGGAACGGTGATGTGGCCATTGAGCTGCCGCTCGACCGTCGTCCTGACGATGACACAACTCCTGTTCAACAGCAGTCAGCATCTCTGACCGTGGAGAAATACTTTGTATCTCAAAATGATCCATCCATTTACGAGGCAACGGTCAGTACCATAGTGATTATCCTTCACAGGAACATAGGAAACTGTCAGTCAAGACGTTTACAGTCATGTCTGTACAGAGGTGCTAACTAATATGTTCTAACTAGAAAAAAAGTTTCGTGCTTTATTTGATTTTGTACAGAATGTAGCAAAATGCTGGTGTGTTTTCAGAAAATCTGTTTTAATGATTTTTGTGGATAGATGCTTTTTTGTTTGTTTTTTGATTTATGTTGAGAATATTGACTTCAGCAGGGTGACAGCCCTTCGAGGTTGGCTGCGCTGTAAGCAACATGAAATGGAATTGTACAAATTTACCATGATGCAGTTTATATTGTGATGAACAAATCCCAGTGGATGTCTGTCGAGCTAAAGGAAATATTGCGGGCAACTCACATGATTTATTTGATACAATTGAATCGTCGTAGTTTTAGAAATGCTCTCAACTAGCAGCCAATCATCTAGTACTGTCATCAGTAACTAATGAGAAAGGGCAGTAGTGGGAACTGAGTTCTTTTTTTTCTTTCTCTAACTCCCCTTATCACAGACAGTGGCTAGCTAAGGGCAATGATCCAGAAGGTAACCCTTGTGATGAAACATCTGCTGGTGTAAACAAAAAAATCTGTAAAAAGTCGGTTTGGGCTGTTTATTCTCTAGTTGTTGATTAAACAGAAGAAAAAAAATTATGAAAAGTCGGGTTTGCCTGGTTATTCTGTAGAGTACTTGTGCCTTCAGCCATCTAAAGTGGGTGCAATATATATCAGGTTCACTGTAAAGTAGATTTCAAAATGTCTTATGGCCAGTCAGTATAAGAGTTGTATATTCCACTTCTGATGTCATGTGGAGTTCGTCTCTTCCATTTTCATCATATGATCAAAGACCTGAATTACTGAATCAGAAACATAAGTTTTATTCAGCAGCCATAGTGGCAGAGAATAGTGTACCTTCTGTAGCCAAGGGTTACTATTTGCTGTATATAAAATGGTCTGTAAAGTGCAGTTAGCTCTCTTTCATTAGTAGCAGTACAGTCATTGAATAGTGATAGGTATCTGTGGTCTATAAAGCTATCCATTTTAGTTGGGGGGGGGATTTTTTTTCAGTCAACATCATTAATCAAAACTGCTGAGCAGATTGTCCTGAAATTATGGAGACATGATCTTTGCAACCCGACTTGGTGTATTTGACAAGATTTCTGAGCGTGAAAACTCTATAAACTAGAATGATTGGCATTAACTGATTTTAGTCACTCAGACTTTAACTGATTTCAGTCACACACTGGGCTTCGGCATATAACATTCCCACTTACAACATCAGCTTGAACATAAGGCTGAAAAGTGTGTGTGTGCCTGCCGAGCCAACTCAAGGGACCATGCTGTGTGCGTCGCAGTACAATTTCATTGGCTGTATGTTGCTGCAAACTATGCCTTTTCAGTCTGCTCAGCATATACTGTGTCTGTCTCTCTGGGCACACTTTTTGCTTCTTTCAGCCTGCCTAGCTCGTGCTGTGTGTGTCAACACGGATGCCACTGGCTCCATGTCTGGCTAAAGGAGGAAAGGGGAGGCAGACTAGCCACAGGGGAGGAGGATACTATAAAGTGGGGGGGGGGAGAGGGGGGGGATTCATCTTGCCAAAGCTATTATGAGGAAATGTACCCTGATGAAGAAAACTGGCCTTATTTTCTTTGGCTTGGGGATTACAGGGAGTGGGGAGGAGGTGTGAGAATGGGAATGGGTGTGTGTGTGTGTGTGGGGTGGGGGGGGGGGGGGGGGGGGGGGGGGTAATGGTTAGTCTAAAGATGTGTTCATCCCAGGTAATTAACAGTCAACAGTCTTTCTCTCTCTCTCTCTCTCTCTCTGTTTCTGTCTCTGTTTGTCTCTCTTCCTGTGTGTGTGTGTCTCTCTCTGTCTCTCCAGGAAGAGGATTTTAAGAAAGAAAGGAACAAAGCAAAGAGAAAAAAGTTTTGTGCCCTTCTTTTGGTGGAATACATTAACAGAGTATAGCATCGCTTAATCCTCATGACAAGTTACCACATACTGTTTCATGAAGTCAGATATGTTCTCTGTGTGTGGTGTGTGCGATACTGTGTGTAAGTGCTTATACATGTGAATGCATGCATGTATAAGCATGTGTGCTCCTTCTCAAATACTGTTAGAACATATTCCTTCAGATGCTTCTGCTTACTCTGCGGAAGTTACAGCTCTGGGTCTGGCACTAAGGATAATCTCACAATCTATGAAGAGGGACTTTCTGGTTTTGTCGGATTCACTGTCGGCTTTGGAGGCCATAGCTGGCCGCAACCTTCAGCACCCCGAACTTTTATACTTTTTAAAAACTTTTTACCAAGCTGAAAGCGGAGGGTTACAACAGTATTCTGGCTTGGGTTCCTGGTCATGTTGACATCGGAGGGAACGAAATGGTGGATCGTTTGGCCAAGAATGCCACAAGAGAGAAACTGTCAAACACACCTATCCCCTGCTTAGATTTGAAACCCAAAATTAATGATTATGTCAGAGATCTCTGGCAGGAGGATTGGAATACACAGACGGACAAGAAGCTCTTTTGGATCCGTCCAAACCTTAAGGAGTTCCTCTCATCTTCGTCTGGTGGTCATAAAGAAGAAACAGTTCTGTGCCGGCTGCACACCGGCTATTCGTATTTTACTCATTCCTACCTTTTAAAGAGTGAAGAAGCTCCGTGGTGCATTCCATGTCATGTGCCACTCACAATGAAACATACTCTTTTGGAGTGTTGGGACTTGCACAATGTGAGACACAAACATTTTACAGCAGAGTCCATGAAAATCCTGTTCAGAGATGTCCCACCTGACGTGATCTTTGGGTTTTTGAGAGAGATTAACATTTTTCATCTGATTTAAGATTTTATGGAAGAAAGATTTTTAACGAAGTTTCTGGTGCGTTTCTAGAAGATATCATTGAAAGAGATGTGTGTGAAAGGTTTTTTTTTTTTTTTCTTTTAAATGACTGGTGAGCTGATTTTAACGTGGTGACAGCCCTGATGTGGCCCCTTGCGGTCGGCTGGGCTCTAAGCAACATTATCTTATCTTATCTTATCTTATCTCGTATAAGCATGTGTTGCATGTTTCCTTTTGGAATAGGGTTATGGGTAATGAGATTAGAAGAGACAGGGGGAGGGGGATACAATGTGGACAAAGGTTAAAAAGCCTGAAAAAGAATAGTTGCATGGTGATTATATCTAATGCTTGTGGTCATGGCTGTGCTTTTTTATCCTTTTTTTCAATTTTAATTGTGTATATCTGTGTCATAAATTTGGCAAAACTGTCAGCTTTCTGTGTTTTAGTTTGTTTGACGTATTTTATGAATGTAGTAACAGATGCAGTGACAAACACACATTTGCCATATTGTATTATGAAATAAAGGGGGTTGACACCTTTGTCTGTTTGCTATAAGATGATTTGAAAACAGCTACGGATTTGGAAGGTTAGTATTATATATTCCATACTTATTTCACCATGGCCAGTTTGGCCTAGCATGTTTTTCAGTACTGATACTGGCATTTAAGCAGATCAAAAGTTTCTAGATGAAAAAAATTGCAACACAATAAAGAAATGTTTGATTCAAAATGGAACTTACTGATCCGGTTTTTAAATCGGTTGGCTCTGATGAAAGTGATGGTTTTTGACATTTCATGCTCCTTCACGAAGGAGAAATTTTGGAGGTTACAGATTTTCATTTTTCATTCACATACCCAGGCAGCATGTATGGATTGAGTTAACATGTTGAGGTGTGGGGTTTAGAACAGCAGACTTGACGAGAGAATTACCAGCGTTTGGGATGGTGTCAGGTGCAGGATTCGTCTCTGACTTTTTTCTTTTTTTTTTTAAACTCGTGTTAATGTATTTGTTTACATGTGTTAGCATGTCCCTCTCAGTGAATTTCTCTTGAGCATATAGGTGTATAGGTTGATTTGCTGGATACATGAATTTCGTCCTTTTTTCATAACAGTTCTAACATTTTAATGCTGAAGAAATCCAAGTTTAACAGGGGTAGCCTAGTGGCTGTCTTAACACCAACCAACTCTCAAAATTCTTATTTTGCACGTCAGCTGACAGTATTTTGACTCCAGCACCATGATCGCCACACAGAGGGTCTGAGTCACCCCGAGTTATCTACCTTGTAAACTTCATGCAAAAACCAAGTGAGTTTGGTAGCGAGTGTGTCCTCCAGAACCAGAGAAAGAAGCCATCAAGCTTTGGGTGTCTGAAAGACAGCAGTCCTGAGGCTGCTGTTAGGATGAAAAATGACCAGATGAAACAAAAATGTCAAATACAAATAAATTTCTGTACAATGCAGGAAACGGCCATGGAGTTTGTGTCTTAAAGAAGCCAAAGGAAGGAGAGTACCTATAAAATGAAGGAGTTTGTTTGGTTATCCATCGACTGGCAAAAAACCCAGTTTTATTTTAGAATCCATGAATTTCCTGCCCAGTGTGGTCTTATTTCTATTCTTCTCCCACCCCTGCTGCTCCCCCCCCCCCCCCCCCCCCCCCCTTTTTCCCTTTTTAAAAAAAAAATATTACATAGAACAAATTGACATTTGGTCGAGAGAAAGATGGATGCTTGTTGGGTTGGTGGAATGCCAGTTGGTGTTCAGAAGTATATAGAGTTGGTTATGAAATGGTACGTACTTCTGCTTTAAGAGATCTGGTAGCTGTCCTCAAAATGTTTGAACAACGTGAGTACTTGGGTTTTGTTGCTGATCATGATTTTTTGGTCATGTCATGTGTATGTGTATACACTATATGTGAGCACATGTACTGTATGTTTGTGCATGATGTCATTGTTTTTACTGGTATGATCATTGGTTGATACGTACATGTGATATATCATGCGTCTGAAGATTTTTGTGGTCTGCCAGTATGTATACAGTATATACATAGAGAGAGAGGGTGGGAGAGAGAGAGAGAAAGTGGAACACCTGGAAAATCTTGAGGCATAAGATTCAAGCATCCCATACATCCATGCATTGCTCTAAGCACAATTCTTGGACGGGGTTTTCACATATACATTAAGATTTTGAAGGTTTGGAGGAATCCTGCTTATCCGTCAGTGATGTTGTTCATGTGACAGCGTCTTACATTGTTACAAATCTACAATGTTCAACAAAAATCACAAACCAGTCTTACCTGTAGGAAAAGGCATAAATGAATCCAGACAGTTTACAGTACTTGCGAAAGAAAGTACAGATCAAATATGAATAGTTAAAAGGGAACCGAAACCAGTTCGTGTGGCCACTGCCTTGAGATCAGTTCACTGTGTCTTCATACCATGTAATAAGTTCACCCTACATACAATTTAATATCCTTCCAACTTTTCTTGAACATGTACATACACAATGTACCCAGGCATGGCGCTAAGAATTTAAAAAAAACAGTCCCACCACTAATTAGCCTTCAGCAACCTGAGTTGCAACCAGTCCCAAACCAACGAAAACCGGTGAACTCACCACTGCTTATTTTGTCATACTGTAAGCACGCCCCCCCCCCCCCCCCCCCCCCCCCCCCCCCCCCCCACACACACACACACACACACATACACACAGTAGCCAGAGTGACACACACCACTAAATGGCTCTAAACTAATTTATTGATAAAATGTGTGATTTTTTTTTTTCACATATGGTTAATGTCCATGGCAATAATAATGTTAATAAATCAAAGCTTTAACAAAACCACTGACTGTGACAATATTTATCATCTTTTTTTTTTCTGAAATATCACACACATACAATACAATCACATTAATGACCACACATACATGCATGTCAGACAGTACCCCCACACACACCATTGACTACCTCTAACACTAAACTGAGTAATTAATAAGGCTTTTTCAAATTGTGTTTAACATCAATCACAAAAATTATAAAACCATTATTTCTAATAAATCAAATTTAATAAAAGATGTACTGCAACATTTTCCCCCCTCAAATCTCTCTCTCTCTCTCTCTCTCTCTCTCTCTCACACACACACACACACACACACACACACACAAACACACACGCACACACACACACAAACACAGACTCTCTGTCTCTCTCTTCTTTCTCTGTCACACAGTGACACACACAGTACACACACACACGCACACACACACACACACCACATGATTGAAGAATAAAATGAGTGGATAAATGGATAACTCAGTAAAGCCATCCTTTGTCGTGTTTTGATGCACACAGTACAGAACATAGTCATGGTCTCATCTGTACTAAGCCAGGCAAAATCCTTTCTCCATTGTTCTCGAAAAGAATCATGCTTTGCTTTTTTTCTGTAACTGTTTTTCACTGCCTGGCTGGGATGCATCACTCAGAGAACGCTCTTCACACACTGTGCCTGGTGGCTCGAGATCTTCACTTGAAGGTCGAGTTGACGGAAGATTTTCAGCTTTGTCCGAGTCTGATCCTCGTTTTAAGAAAGAAAAGATCAACCTCTGTCGACCCCCCTTATCCATCGTACGTGTTGTAGATCAGTAGCACTAGATCTATATTCTTAAGGTGTACAAACTTGAATAAAAAAAGAACGAACAATGAACAGAAGGCTTATGAGGCGTAAATTTTTCAACAATACAGTGCTGCTTACGATCTGGCTGGGCCTGTATCAAGCAGTACCAAGAAGCCTAAACTGGAAGGAGTTACTACTTGTTAGCTTTCAAAGGCTGTGAATATTATAACTGGCCTCAGCTGCGGAATGAGCGCTCTTTAGGCCTGTGCTTGCCTTTTGAGCGATGACAAACTGTACACATCTGGCATACGTCACACTGCCGGTACTGCAGAGCCATATAGAAAGCAGTAGGCTACATGAGGCGTACACGTGCTAGGGCCAATCTTTTTTATTTGTAAACAGATCCCCATGCCTGGCGAAGTTTCGACTAACGGAGAAATGGCTGACCTTGACTCACTAGAGACTTGCGGTCATGAGAGAAACGTGGGTTAATACAAGCAGCAAGAGGGCGGACAAGTTTTGTTACTGGTACCAGCAGAAGATTATCGGTCCGTGAGACCGACGGCTCAAATTTTTTTTGGTATACATCTTTCACAATCGATATTTTACCGGTATATATCGGTAATTGCGATCCCTGTGTACCCTCATGACAGATGTTTATGTATGCATCTTCGGACCCCTGATCTTTCCATGTAATTGATGAACTGTAGGTAAGAGATTTATATCGTAAATTGCAAAGACCCGTTCATGTTTATCTCAGTAGTAACAGTAGTAGTTGTAGTGGAATATAATCTCTTTTGATAGACTTACCTCTCAATAAAGAAAATCTCTCTTTCTAAGAGATGTTTTACTGGACCATTGCTATCTTTGTCTAGAATAGATAAACCTTCCATCAAAGACACCGTCCTTTTAGTGACTTGTTTTTCTGAATGTTTTTGTCTTTGTGATAGAGCGACCCTCCCATGAAAGACTCCCTTAAGTGATGCTTTCTTGAGTACTTGGTCTCATAGTACATTTTTCCCCCTCTAAAGACTCCCTCAAGTGATGCTTTCTTGAACATTTGGCCTTCATAGTAGATCTTTTTCAGCTCAAAAGCCTCCCTCCCTCTGATGACTTTTTAAAGGAATATTTTTGGCTTGTGTGCAAGCTTGGCTTGGCTTGATTTACCTCCTTACAAAAACGGCTTCCATTTGCATGTTTCTTTTCTTAATTTAAAAAAAAATTAAGTTGTTAACAAGAGATTGTACTTCTTTTTTTTTCTTTTTTTTAAAAATAAAGTTGTTGACCAGGCGTACTCAGCTTTGGAACATTTTATTTTACTTCCCAGAGACTCTTTCCAGTTTCAGATATGTACATAAAGGTGTAACCTCAACGTAAAGCCATCTTGTTTTAATTCTTTTCTTTGCAACACTGCATACATTTATCCTGACACCTGAGGAGAAATTTGTGTCAGACTCACTGTCAACTAAGTTATCATTATCCCTAAAGGCTAGCGGAGGACCGTTGGCCATCACCACTCTGGACTGCCTTTGATAGATTGCAAGGCGTCGGATAACTGACCAAGAGTTTCACCATCACAGTCACGCCTGAGTGCCCATTACATCTGACTTGCATCTGGAGTGTCTAAATTAGACAACTTCCAGAGTTCCTGTTACAGAGTCTCTTCCAGATGATATGAATTTGAAAAACAAACAAACAAACAAAAAGCTGGAGAGAGTTTGACAAAACCTCATATGAATGTGTTTCTACCCTGTAGTGGATGAATAGAACTCACAGTCCACTTTGATCCACTTAAGGATCAGTTTTGAGAGGATATTGCTCAGAAGACCTGATCTACGCTGCAGGTGTCTGCAGTCTTCAGGTTTGATTGAGGCTAGCATATATTTTCCAAGGATATGGAGAGTACAGCCCGCTCGTATGTTCTCAGACCAGAATGGAATTCTATTTCAGCATTGTGATTATCCTCATCGTCCATGATCATCATAGACATTACAAGTCTCAGATTCTGTTGACCATTGCTCCTTGTGGTTCCAAATTCCTTATCAGTGCATGTCAGTGTTGGGTTCAGTCAAAGACTTTGTGTCGGTAAGTTCAAGGGGACATCGTTAAATAGAGTCGTGACACCCATTGGAGAGGAATGTTGTTTGCATTTAGCCCCTCAATTCAGCAGTTGCCTTCGTTAGATGGGGGATTTGAAGGTGGCGTCCTGTGTAGTGTTTGATCAGAGCAGGCACTACTGAACAGCACTGAAGAGACTCGGCAGCAGTGCAGTGCCTCCTCAGGTGGGTTGCCTTATGATGACCCTATGTTGATTACTCTCAGTAGACTACAACTAAGCCATGGATTAAAGTTTGTCCCTCTGAAACCCCAAACAAACTTCCTGTCGACACTCTATCACTGCCAACAGTTTTTTTCGCAGATTATGCCTTGCAGCACACTTTCAGGACCAGTGCCCTCTCTCCACAAGTACAAACAGCAATGACATCGCTCAGAAACACTCCAACTTGTCCGATGATGAGTGGAAGGCATTACAGGATTTGAAGAAAAAGAACAGATGTGGTGATCAAACCTGCCGATAAGGGTGGTGCGATAGTGGTGTGGCAAAGGGACTACTATGAAAAGGAAGTAAAAAAAAAAAACTATCTGACACGACTTTCTACACCCCATTGAAGAAACCAACAGTAAAAGAGGACAACGCCCTTGTAAGGAAAATTGTCAATGAAGCTATTGCATCGGGCCATCTCCCAACTGAAGCCTCAAGAGCTGTGGTTCGAGAACCCCGGGAGTCCAAATTCTATGCCCTTCCAAAAATTCACAAGCCCAACAACCCTGGACGTCCCATTGTATCCGCCTGTTCCTGTCCGACAACTCTTATTTCACAATTCATCGACTCTCTCCTGCAACCACTTGTACCTCTCTGCCAACCTTGTCAAGGACACCAATCACGCCCTTCAACTGCTTGACCAATTCCATTTCCCACCGACGGATCTGACCGTTTCTTATTCACCATGGATGTCACTTCTTTGTACACGAGCATCCCCCACAATGAGGGTCTGCAGGCCATAAAACACTTTCTAAAGAACAGCACCTTTGACATTGACATCACAACCATCCTAAGGCTGACAGAGTTGGTCCTGACACTGAACAGTTTCTGTTTTGGTGATTGCCACTTCGTCCAAACTCGAGGGTGGCTATGGGCACCAAGATGGGGCCGAGTTACGCATGCCTCTTTGTGGGTTTCATGGAGGAGCAGATACTCTCTTCATATCCTGGACGCATCCCTCCATTCTTCAGACGCTTCATTGACGACATCATAGGTATCACCACAAGCACCAAGGCTGAACTTCTAGATTTCATACACTTTGTGTCTTCATTCCACCCAGCCCTGAAATTCACCTACACCATCTCTGAAACAACTGTATCTTTTCTAGACATTCAAGTGTCCATCACCAGCACAGATCAACTGAAAACATCAGTATTCTACAAAGAAACTGATTCACATTCTTACCTCAAGTTCACATCCAGCCACCCACAGTCTACCAAGAAGAGTATCCCTTACTCTCAATTCTGTCGCCTCAGAAGACTGTGCAGCAATGACGATGACTTCAAACTGCAGGTCAACTGGATGTGTTCTTCTTCAGAAGGCGAGGATACCCTGAAGCAGTCATCATCGATGCCGCCAATCGTGCCCTTCGCACCCCCAGATCTCAGGCCATGACCCCATCTCAGAACAAAGATCAGTCAGACCGACCAGTCCTACTCTGACCTACCACCCACACACAAACCTCCCAGTTAAAAACATCCTTGTGAAAAAAAACTTTGACATCCTGCAGAAAGAAAGACCCCAAACTCAAGTCCACCTTCGACAAACCCCACTAGTGGCATACCTGCGTGACACCAACCTCAGGGATCATCTAGTACGAGCCACTTACAAAGACTCACCAAGCAGCTCTCCACCAGGAAACCACCGCTGCAACAAACCCCGATGCAAAACCTGCCCCTTTTTAAATACAACCACTAACACCTTCAGGGGCCCATCAGGCAAAAGTTTCACCATCAGATCCCCCTTCACTTGCCGATCTTCCAACCTTGTGTACATTCTTTCATGCAGCCTCTGTTCCAAACTCTACTGTGGTGAGACCTACCGTACCCTGGATGACAGATTCAGGGAACACCTCCAGGCTGTCAACCTGAATAAGGACACCCCCGTAGGTACACATTTCAATAGCCCTGGACATAACGTGTTTCATATGTCAGTCTCTGCTGTTCACCAAAACCACTCAGATGCCATACACCGTAAATTCCTTGAATCATCTCTGATCTCTAGGCTAGGGACGCTCACTCCCCATGGACTGAACATCAAGGACTGAGGTGGAGGAGTCGCCATTGTAGCTATACTGCCTGAATGACCGTTGGAGGTCCTCCTCTTTTTTTTTTTTTTTTTTTTTTTTTCAACATGCCGGCAGCTAGGATAGGGTACACATAGCTTGTTTGTGGTCTTCAGCACTACCCTACCCTTGTTGTTTTTTCAAAAAGATTTTTGAGTTGAAAAAATTGTTTGCGGTTGTATATGTTTATATCATATATATGCCTAGACCCCCTAAGGCATGCATATCTTTATGAGATGTAAACGTTCTTTCCCCCCCCCCCCCTCCCCCCCCCCCCCCCCCCCCCCCCCCCCCCCTCTCTTATGGTAGGTGTGTGGGGGTGGGTGGGTGATGCCGGGAGGGTGGGGAGCGCGCACATGTGTGTGTGTGTGTGTGTGTGTGTGTGTGTGTGTGAAAGTTTTTTTTTTTTTTTTTTTTTTTTTTTTTTTTTTTTTTTTTTCCTCCCCCTTCTCCCTCCTCCCCCCCCTCTTTGCCCCCTCCCTCCCAACAACAACCGTCTACTTTCAAATCAGATTTCCTCTGATTTCCATTCACTCACCTTTCTTAGCCTGTGTCTACCCAGCCTCCTTTATTTTATTTTTTATTTTATTTTATTTTTGTGTGTGTGTGTGTGTGTGTGTGTTTTTTGAGTTCTTGTCACGTCAAAATTTATTGTGACGTCTTTGTTGTTTTATCTGCGTCTCCCCGTTCTTTACGTCATTAACACAGCAAAATTTGCGTGTACTGTCGTTTCATGTCACTTGAAAAAGACTCTAAGAGTCGAAACGTTGTGCATTGTTTTTGTTTTCTTTTTGACCCCCCTTTTGTTTAAATCTGTGACTGTGTATGGTGAGCAATGTAAGTCTGTGGCTGTGTATGGTGAACAACATGAGTCTGTGACTGTGTATGGTGAGCAATGTAAATCTGTGGCTGTGTATGGTGAGCAACATGAGTCTGTGGCTGTATATGATGAGCAGTGTAAGTCTGTGACTGTGTATGGTGAGCAATGTAAGTCTGTGGCTGTGTATGGTGAGCAACATGAGAGTCTGTGACTGTGTATGGTGAGCAATGTGAGTCTGTGACTGTGTATGGTGAGCAATGTAAGTCTGTGGCTGTGTATGGTGAGCAATGTAAGTCTGTGGATGTGTATGGTGAGCAGTGCAAGTCTGTGACTGTGTATGGTGAGCAATGTAAGTCTGTGGATGTGTATGGTGAGCAGTGCAAGTCTGTGACTGTGTATGGTGAGCAATGTAAGTCAGTGGCTGTGTATGGTGAGCAATGAAAGTCTGTGGCTGTGTATGGTGAGCAGTGTAAATCTGTGGCTGTGTATGGTGAGCAATGTAAGTCTGTGGCTGTGTATGTTGAGCAACACGAGTCTGTGGCTGTGTATGGTGAGCAACACGAGTCTGTGGCTGTGTATGGTGAGCAACACGAGTCTGTGGCTGTGTATGGTGAGCAGTGAAAGTCTGTGGCTGTGTATGTTGAGCAACATGAGTCTGTGGCTGTGTATGGTGAGCAACACGAGTCTGTGGCTGTGTCTGGTGAGCAATGAAAGTCTGTGGCTGTGTATGTTGAGCAACACGAGTCTGTGGCTGTGTATGGTGAGCAACACGAGTCTGTGGCTGTGTATAGTGAGCAATGCAAGTCTGTGGCTGTGTATGGTGAGCAAATACGAGTCTGTGGCTGTGTGTATGTGAGCAACACGAGTCTGTGGCTGTGTATGGTGAGCAGTGAAAGTCTGTGGCTGTGTATGTTGAGCAACATGAGTCTGTGGCTGTGTATGGTGAGCAACATGAATAAGTCTGGCTGTGTATGGTGAGCAATGCAAGTCTGTGGCTGTGTATGGTGAGCAATGCAAGTCTGTGGCTGTGTATGGTGAGCAATGCAAGTCTGTGGCTGTGTATGGTGAGCAATGTAAGTCTGTGGCTGTGTATGGTGAGCAATGAAAGTTTGTGGCTGTGTATGGTGAGTAATGTAAGTCTGTGGCTGTGTATGGTGAGTAATGTAAGTCTGTGGCTGTGTATGGTGAGCGATGTGAGTCTGTGGCTGTGTATGGTGAGCAATGTAAGTCTGTGGCTGTGTATGGTGAGCAACGTGAGTCTGTGGCTGTGTATGGTGATCAATGTAAGTCTGTGTATGGTGAGCAATGTAAGTCTGTGGCTGTGTATGGTGAGCAATGTAAGTCTGTGGATGTGTATGGTCAGCAACATGAGTCTGTGGCTGTGTATGTTGAGCAACATGAGTGTCATGCCACTGAGAGGACCAGGAAGATGGGAACAGCGAGAAAGAAACCTTTGGTGCACGGTGTGGTGTTTGTTGTACCCATCTTGGACAGAGGGCCTTGTGTTCAAATCCATGGTCTGTTTGATGGATGGATGGATGTAGCCTGATGTTTATGAATGGCCAGTCCAGCAAGTTCCAATCAACTGGTGTTCCTAAACCTTCATGTGCTTACGACGAGATATATGCGTTATTGATCGGATCTGCATTACTGGAAAAACAGGAAAATCACCCATCATGCACCAGGATACTTGGAGTGGAGATGAGAAAAGCAGATACTTTGTTAACCATCAGACTGTTGTGATGGATATTGACATTGAAGACTGCAACTACTGTGGCCTGGACAGTTGGTCATGAGGTGGTGTAAGACGAGTTATATTGACACAGTGTTCATACAGCCCTTAAACAGTGCTGGACAGATTAGATAAAGCTAAAAGTAAACAGAGACAAATGATTCCTCCATCATTTTTTGAAGTTGACTTGTCGAAGAATTATTTGTAGGGAAAAAAAGGGGGGTAGGAGGAGTTTGTGTGTGTGTGTGTGGGGGGGGGGGGGGGGGGGGGGGGGGGGGGAGGGTGGAAGATAGAGGAATGGGATGAAGAAGAGGAGATGAAAAATGTAAAGATCAAACTGTTCCATGTTGGTATATACAATGATATCAGATTCTGACTTGTTAACAAACCCGTGTCATGTGCCTTTCTAGAACTGACATTTTAATTTTTGCATGGAACTCGTCAGAAGAACCTGGTCCAATCGCATTAGTCCATTTAAGGTTTCAAACTGCTGCTTTGAAGTTCTGGAATGAAGACACAAGGAAACATTTCTGGGAATATTGTTACTTAAACGTGAACATGGAACAGTCACATTGATTATTTGTTAACAAAAGTGACTTCTACTATTAGATGAGCTTCATCAGTTTGCAGTTGCAGTGTGTGTCTAACAGATTTCAACATTTGACACCAATGTTGAAAGTGAAGGTAGGTTGAAATCCTTCTCTGAAAGGGCAAAATCAAAGTCAAATTCAACATGCCACTCAGAATTTAGCCATATAAAAACAACAAAATCCTAAGTTCTGACCTTTCTTAAATCATCACGGGAACTTGAAAAGGGCAGCTTTTTATATCATTCATTGACGGGA
>JADBJO010004242.1:0-5000 GCA_016801955.1 Conus betulinus | reverse complement strand
TTACACAATAGCATAGTGAAATGTGACAAGCATAGTGATTTTTTTCCCCAACCCATAGGGTTTTGTCTCCTCTCTCTCTCTCTCCCGCCCCACCCCTCCCTCCCTGTCTCTCTTTCTCTCTTTCTCCCCGTCCGCTCTCCCTCCCTCTCTCAGGATTTCTTACATACTCGAAGCTCTCTGCCAGAGTTTAATCTTTTTTCCCCTCTCTTTTTTTTTTAAAGTTAGGTTTTGATCCCCCCCCCCCCCCCCCCCCCCCCCCCCCCCCCCCCCCCCCCCCCCCCCCCCCACCCCCCCCTTTTTTTTTTTTTTTAAAGTTACACGGTACAGACGCTTGTTACAATTAAGCTGTGACGTGCGGCATAAAGAAACAAAAGAAGTGAATTAAATTAAATGATTTGGCCCAGCGAAGCAGCAGTACGCAAGAGTAAGAAGAACTAAGTAAATTTTGTAGCATTACCAAATGATAATGAGAAGAGAATGATAAAATTCGTGTTTGCGGGCCTAAAATCATGACAAGCAAGATAATGGTTTGGGTTGTGCAGAGAGCGAGCGAGAGAGCTCTGCTCAGGCGAATCGGAGCCGAGAGATCGGCGTGTTTGTCACCGCCGCGTCTTGTCGTCTGCTGTACATTGTGGTGCGGTCGTCATGACGACGGAACGTCTGCTTTGGCACCAACAAACAGATCGTGACAGTGGCCAGTCCGCTCCGTGGTCCACTCAGAACTCGTCCACTCCCGATGTTCGATTTTTCCCACCGAGCGTTACCCGCAGGGGAGAGAGAGACGTTGTCCACGACCATGCCAGACTGATACCTTCACACACGGTAGACAGGTCGCGAGCGAGCGTGCCGCTCGACAAACCGAACGGTTCTCTGCGGCCAGCGGAGCTGATTAGCATAATGCAACAATGCCTGTATATAGATCTACCGCCAATGACTGTAGGTGATCGGGTTCGATCGGCCCTTACGACAGTGGCTGTTGCCTGCGCTGCAAGCCTCGGCATGTTTCTGTGTCGGTGGGCTGGTTCTCAGTCATGACCGGACTTGTTCGGTAATTTTTTTGCCATTGGTACCTGTGCCACCGCTGACAAGTTTACTTGTAGTTTTATTTTCCGGACATGCGGGTCGCCTTGTAGTGACCAGTGCCAGACGAATCAGGGTGTTTTTCAGGTGTTTTTTTTCACCCTCTCATTTTTCGTTTGAGAGGGGGGTTTTCGATTCCGTCCAAATGATCCGACTGGAAAGAACATCAATGACGACGTTTCGTGTGAGTATCACCGTTAGTTCAGTGACCATTTTTCTGCCCAGGCACGTTCGCGAGTTCTGCTTCCCTGTTGGCTGGTCCGTTGCCGGGGGGGCGCTCCGTTGTAGCTTGCACATCGGCGGTGGGGGTGGTTAAGGAGTGGGGGTGGGGGGGGTAATTTGCAGCCACCGTATCAACAGGCTGTTGTTTATCCTGACAGATTGGTGCATATCATATCTGATTGATTAACAAGCAGGATCATTGTTTATCAGAAGCTTCAGTTGATCTCTGACAATATGAGTCTCTCTCTCTCTCTCTGTCACTCTCTCTCTCTCTCTCTCTCTCTCTCTCTCTCTCACATTGTTTAAAGGAGCAGTTATTAAAATAGTGATGATTCATTATTGTCAGCATGCGTCATAAACATCTGTTGTGTTTGATTTCGATATTCAGTATATTGCTTCTATATCAGATCTATCAGAAGTGTGTATAACTTCAACAAGTGTTATGATATACCAAATCATTTGTCAGGTCATTGTATTTTTAACCCCAGCGGGATTCATTAAAAAAGAAAGAAAAAAAAAAATATATATATATATATTCACATATATATATATAATACCAGGTCAACTGCTGGGGCTAAACTCTGGTTGTTATCAGACCGTATGTTTGATTTGATTCTTAGGACTGTCTGTCTGTGTGCCTGCATGCGTACATGCGTGCATGTACAGTGTGACAAATACTATCATCTGGGCTGACATTTTGTTCTCAAGCACTTAGTGGATGGTATCTAACTGTGATAGACATAAGCAGCACTTCAGACTAGTTTGTGAAAAGTTATCACATTACCTTACACTTGATTGTCTGAAACTGATAGTAGTCTTTACACTTGATTGTCTGAAACTGATAGTAGTACGGACATTGTGGACTGCAGGACAGTGTCAGTGGTTTGTCGTTGTGACTACACGTAATACATGTACACTGACAAGTTGCAGTCTGGCTACATTTGACCTTGTTTGCTGAGAGAGAAAAAAAAAAGGGAGGAGGGGGTTGGTTGGTATGTGCGAAGGGGGGTGGGTAGATGGTGGTAGAGGAGAGACGGCTATGGATTAGAAATGCGCAACAAATGAGTGACCAGATGTGTCCAGTTTTTGGTCATTTTAGGATCAGCATTTTGAGGGGTGGGGGAAGGGGTGTACATGCAGGCCCAGAAACCTCCCCCCCCCATCTACTCATATGCTCCTGGTAAATTTGAGACATTTTGAAAAAAATCTTGTCCTGAGAAAAAAAAAAAATTTTTTAAATGGAAAGTTTAAAGTATTTGATACATGGAAGAAGGAGAACTAATCAAAGAAGTTTTGATGATTGCACAGTAACTTGTGGATAAGTACGAGGGTACCAGTCTGATTACACAAACATCATTAAAATGGTGATTGTGACAGTGAGAAGAGTAATTTTGTAGGTTTTGAGTTCTTGATTCTCTCTCTCTCTAACCTTCAGTGGGTCTCTGTCGTCTCTCTCCTTCTCTGTCTTTTCTTTTCATCAGCTGGTCAGCAGAGTGCTGATTTTATGAAATGCAAATTTTCATAGCAGCAAATTGCTTCGTGCAAAAGGTTTGTTTGAAGAACAAAAGGGTCACGTCAGTTGTCAGTTTACCTGTGTATGAAATACATGTACATTCCTTCAGCTTGAACCTTTAGAAGAGAATATGTTCCATGTCTCAAACGTGTGTGCATGTGTAGTACGCATTCTTGTGCATGTGTGTATTTCTGTTTGCATTTCTGTGTGGAAGGAGAGGGAAATGTGGGAGAGGTAGGGGGGGGAGAGATAGATAAGATGCATTCTGAGTGAAAAATGATAGTGAAAACAGAGATGTGACTTATATTTACCTGATGGACTTATATTTACCTGATGTGTTATGATATAAAGGGACATTTTTACAAGTTTGTTCTGATTACAACAGTTGGTACAACTTGTATACACATTCACGCGCGAGTGTGCACATCTCTCTGTGTCTCTCTCTTTCTCACACACACATTCATGAACACCTGTGCATGCATGCACACTCTCACTCACACACTCACGCACACACACACACACACACACACACACACACACACACACACACACACACACACACACACACACACACACACACACACACACACACACGCACACCCACACACGCTCACACATGTGCGCACACGCACACACGCACACACACACACACACACATACACACACACACTCTCTCTCTCTCTCTCTCTCTCTCTCTCTCTCACTAGCATATACACATATGCCTGCACATGCATGTCTTTTGTAAATCAACATACAAGATGAGATTAATTTACAGTTTATTTGCTTTGTGACTGTTATGTGTGTGTGTGTTGTGTGTGTGCATGCGTGAGTGTGTGTGTGTGTGTGTGTACGCCTCCTTGATGCATGTCACTATGCATGGGCTCACACAACTGTGCCTGCACAAGGACCCCACCCCTAACCCCATCCTCACCTGGTGTCCATCCTCCACTCCCAGCCCATCCCCAGCCACCTCCACCCACCCTCCCACCTTCAAAATGAATGTATGCATAGAGCACAAAACAGTAAGGTTAAAGGTGGTGGTGAAGAGAAAGCAGGGAAGAAACGGCAAACAGAACCTGAAAACCTGAGAATGTGAAAACACAGAAAGAGATCAAGGATGAGAGAGACCCATGAAATATTGATCGGGACTGATTATCCCTCCTGGGCCAGGAAGAGTAACAGGGAAGAAGGTGAGGAGGGTGGTGAGAGAAGGGGGGGGGGGGTGGGAAGGGGAGAGGGATGTGCAGGGTTTTACTCAAAACATTAGCGTGCCAGAGAGCGGACACTCACACAAGTATTCATTCACACTCCTGGGTACTTAGGACGCATATGCACGCACAGAGAGAGAGAAGCAAATGCACGTATGTGAACGCACGAACACATGTATACAGCCACTTACTTGCATACACTGACATGCACTCAAAAGTAAGCGTTTCCTGTATCTGGACTCATTCACCCACACACAAACTCATGTTCACATATATACACACACACTCGCACACACGCGTGCACACATACACACATGCGCGCACACACACACACACACACACACACACACACACACACACACACACACACACACTTGTCTACTGTCACATAATTTCATGATACTACTACTACTACTACCACTACTACTACTACTACTACTACACATACATTCACAATACCAGTGAGAGGGGGAGGCAAGCAAACAATAGGAAATCAAATTTATGCACACACCCCATAAGGAGAGAATGAAGACGAGCACCCAGCATGAAGAGAACCTCTGAAACATGGATGAGTTTCGGCGCCCTTGGTGGGCAAGGTTCATAGGAGGGGGAACAAGTCCTTGCCTGATTGGATCCCCTGTACCGTATGTGATAGCACCAGGCCCCATCAGTAATTCATTGACTTCCGTGCTTAGAAGTCAATTGAGGTGTGTGTGTGTGTGTATTTGTTATGCCTAGACCCATCATTAATTTGTTGTCTTCTGCGTGGTGAGAAGTCGATAGAGATTATGCGCGCGTGTGTGTGTGTGTGTGTGTGTGCGTGTGTGTGCGCGTGTGTGTGTGTGTGTGTGTGTGTGTGTGTGTGAGAGAACTGGTTCTTTACTGAAAGAGATTAACATTTTTCATCTTATCTAAGATTTTACGGAAGAAAAGTTTTTATCAAGTTTCTGGTACACTTTTAGAAGATGTATTTAAAG
>JADBJO010004241.1:195000-206632 GCA_016801955.1 Conus betulinus | reverse complement strand
GCGTTCGCTCGTCAAAACGAGTCATTGCAACGACCAAAATGCAATTCACAGAAGTGTGTGAGGAAAGAATGGTGCTGCAAGCCTATCCGAATCTTTTGGAAAGTAAACAGATGGAAAAATTCATGTCTAAGAAAACGTAGGTGCTTCAAATATGTTGCCCACTTCCACTATCTTTTGCAAACCGTCCTATGTTTTTGCCAAAGATTGTTCTACTTCATTCCAGACGAATGCTTCTTTTTGATGCATTGAACCTAGTTACTACAGCGTTGTTTTGCCTTCGTGCCCGCTAATGAATGACATGCATTTGTTTAGTTAATGTGCAGAAAAAGAAGTTAAAAAAATCATTTCATTGCACGACACTGTAGGGTCCATCGCAGAACGACTCGGCTGCTGGGGAAACAGCTATATCTTTCTGCTCCCACAGCGACTTTGAAAAAAAAACCTTTTAAAGACGATTCAGCTAGCTAGCAGTGTCAGGAACAAACAAAAACAAACAGACACAAAAACAAAGTCCTAAAAACTGTATAAGGGGATTCGGGAGAACCCAGACCTCCGTCAAGTGGTTGGACCTAATCCCCCCCCCCGCCCGCGATCCCGCACCCTTTAAACATCCAGAATTAGGGATTACACATCAAAATGGCCTGTGGGGTCCGTTGTTTTATGGTATGCTTCATCTTTCTACCGGTTTCGTTTCCACCAATCGGTCAGATAGATTTTGCCTAAATGGTGGTGACTAGACAGAGGGACAAAAACAAACAACGGAACGGCGGAGGAGAAAGACACAGCCGTCCTTTGAGGGAGGTCACTGATGAGGGACTGAGCTAGCGCTGAAGTGGAGCTGGTTTGAATTCAGGCAGAATTCAAGCGCTGACCTCCTTTCTTGCCTCCTTTCTGCTAGCCCCACTCGCACTCCCCACCTTCCTGATTTCTCCCTCCTCCCGCTCCCATTCTCCACCACCTCCTTCTCATCTCCCTTGGACCCGCCTTGGCTTAAGGCTGTGTCAGGCCAATTGGACATAGGCCAGAACACCAAGGCTACATCAAAATGCTGTTATGCTCTGGCATAGTTATGCAGGGGATGTCTTCAGTTGTGACAAGCTCATAGCATAACATTATTAGTCTCCAAAATCCCCCGAAAGTCGAAAGTGGTGTGATCTGCCCATGTGGCGGGGTAATCAAGAAACGGTCACACACGTAATGTTCTCATCCCCAGTTGATGCATTGTCCAATTATGTTCAAGTACTTCGCTGTTTGGTTGCGATGATCCCTGGAGCCTTTTAGGCCAGAGCACGACAACAACAGCGTCATCTCCCTTTGAACATCGCCCCGAACCACTTCACGCCCCCACCCCCACCCCCCCCCCCCCACCCCGCCCCCTCAACATCTCCCCCAACCTGTCTTCTTCTAAATCAAGGAGAAACAAACATTTTTAACAAAAACAAAACAAAACCAGGCAGCTTCAAACTGAGGAGACTGCAAGCGGAAAGTAAAAACAAATTGTAAAAAAGCATTTTAAGTAACCACCGTCAGTTAATATGGACAAATAAATAATAAAGACAAAATACGACGCGTTTCGACCCTTTCAGGTCTTCTTCAGGCGAGATAAGCAAAATTCAGGACGATGAAAAACATTTTTAGAGTAATTCTAAGTAACTCCGCGGGTTTTTAACCCAGACAAACAACTTACAAGATAAAAACACAACACGTTCCTACCTCTTAGGTCTTCTTCAGGCAAGATAAACTTAGCACTGAGGACATTGAAAACGACTTTGAGATGACGAAGTGATTGCTTGTTCTTCGCTTTCACTGTCCTTGAATATTGTTTTTATCTCTGCCTGAAGAAGACCTAAGAGGTCGAAACGCGAAGAGTTTTGTCTTGTAATTTGTTTGTCCATGTTGACCGGCGGATTTACGTAAAAATTCCTTTTAAAATTTCAAACACACCAAAAGCAAAATCCTCCTCTCCCCCGACTTCCAAGTCAGTGGATGCCCTATATTTTGACCATTGGACTGTGGTTTAAAACAAACAAACAAATCAAATGAACAAAACAAAACAAAACCCTAGTGCATCATTTATAATCCTGTGTCATTTAGTTTGGATCAATGCTAAAAAAAAAAAAACACACAAAAAACCGGCAAGGTTCGTCTTGTATCACTACCTCAGTTACACAAGGAACACAATGAAACTGGTTCTCTGTGCTTTCCCGATATCATGACTGTAAACGATGACCCTAACTCTGAGTTGATCATGGGGAAGTAGAGTGGAAGGGAGGGGCGTGGGGGTGGGGTGGTGAGGGGGGGCAAAGGGGAACGCACTTACCCAGATCGAGTCACTACGTCTTTTCAAGAGCTCCCCACTCTCGTCGAAAGTAGAAGTCGATGGAGACGTCCATAGTTTGGTCATGGGCCGACTCGAATGTTGGTGACGCTGCGGGTCGGCCCCCAGACCCAGAGCCCTGCACACTGAGTCACGGGGTACAGAGCCCAGACAATGACACGTGGACAGGAAAGCGCGGTGTTAATTAATCCTCCAATACAATGACACGTGACAGGAGGTCGGTGTATGTAATCCTCCAATACAATGACACGTGACAGGAGGTAGGTGCATTAATACTCCATAGTGTGATACTAATGATTAGACATCGGCCTGCCCATCGAGCCAGACAGAGCCAGTGCAATAACAATGAGAAGTGGTCAGCAATATTGAACGTTTTTTTTTTTCTGTCTGATCGTTTGTGCCACTCCCACCCCCCCCCCCCCCCCCCCACCCCCCATCCCCCACCCCCCACTCTCCACGCCGCTCACTCTGGCTTTTCGTCCACAGCCATTGACGATTGTCCCCCGTCACAGTCCCTGCATCGGCAATCCCAGGGAGCAGTCAATGTGAAGTCGCCATGAGGCAAACGTCACCAGAAAAGGACACTGCAATGCTGCCGAGTCATTTCGGAGGTGTTCAGTAGTGCCTGTTCTGATCCAAACAGACGCAGCACACACCTACCTGCTGAGCACCCCAGACCCTGGCTCAGGACAGAACGAGAAAAAATGGGGGGAAAGTTGGTGCAGAGCACCCAGGTGGCAGTCATACGTTACAAGTTTAAATTCACCATTAATCAGTTGTTCGTTCTGGCTGGTACGTAGAGTGTAAGACAGGCCCCCTCCGTTCCTCTCTCTGGGAATGTGTCTGCCGCATCACCGTCAGTGGGTGGAGGACGTTCAACCTGAATGCTGTTAGACATTCAACCTGACTGCTGCTAGACATTCGACCTCAATGCTGCTAGACGTTCAACTGAAACGCTGTTAGACATTTCAACCTGAATGCTGCTAGACGTTCAACCTAACGCTGTTAAACGTTAAACCTGAATGCTGCTAGACATTCAATGTTGCTAGACGTTCAACCTCACTGCTGCTAGACATTCAACCTGACTGCTGCTAGACGTTCAACCTCAATGCTTCTAGACGTTCAACCGAATACTGTTAGACGGTCAACCTGAATGCTGCTCAGACGTTCAACCTGAATGCTGCTAGACCAGTTCAACTTGAATCCTGCTAGACGTTCAACCTGAATGTCGCTTGATGTTCAACCTCATGCTGCTGGACATTCAACCTCAATGCTGCAAGAACGTTCAACCTCAAGCTGCTGTCCAATTCAAACTCAATGCTGCTAGACGTTCAACCTGAATGTCACTTGATGTTCAACCTGAAAGCTGCTAGAACGTCAACCTCAATGCAGTCACTAGACGTTCGATCTGAATGCTACTAGATGATCAATCTGGATGCTGTAAGACGTTCAACCTGAATGCTGCTATACGTTCAACCTGCTAGACATTCAACCTCAATGCTGTTAGACGTTCAACCTGAATGCTGTAAGACGTTCAAGATGAATGCTGCTAGACTTTCAAGCCGAATGCAAGACGTTCAACCTGAATGCTACTAGATGTTCAACTTGAATGCTGCTAGACGTTCAACATGAATGCTGCTAGACGTTCAACCTGAATGCAAGACGTTCAACCTGAATGCTACTGAACGTTTCGACATGAATGAGCGTTCCAGACTTTCCAACCTGGAACACTCCATTGATCCGACATAATCTCACACTCATTCTTGTTTCATTTCTGTGTCGGTTGGAGCACAAGCTCTCTAAAATGCGTTACCCGGAAACAATTGCATTTCTAACCATTCCTGTATCCTAGACAATCCAGAAAAAAAAAAAAATCAACCAGACTCTTCTATCATTATTAACTTTAATTCAACGTTTTTACTGACCTGCATTATATGGGGTTATCCTTGTGTCCTACCTCCGGAGGACTAGAACTTACACCGCTACTCGTCACGATCGTCAAACAAAAAAAGACTGGCCCGACTGAAGACAGCTGTACATGCACAGCTAAAAATCGGATACCTTTAAGTAGTGTGCCCGTTTCGACTTCATAATAAAGCACCGAGTTGTCAATCGACATTGCCACTTGGAATCTTGCTGACGCTCTACATGAACAGATGCCGTCATCACTGATCTTGTTGACGCTCTGCATCAACAGATGTCCGTCATCACTGATCTTGCTGACGCTCTCCATCAACTGATGTCGTCATCACTGATCTTGCTGACGCTCTATATCAACAGATGCCATACTCACTGATCTTACTGATACCCTACATCAACAGATGCTGTCATCACTGATGTTGCTGACGCTCTCTTCATCAAACAGATGTCGTCATCACTGATCTTGCTGACGCTCTACATCAACAGATGCCGTCATCACTGATCTGTTGACGCTCTGCATCAACAGATGCCGTCATCACTGATTCTTGTTGACGCTCTCCATCAACTGATGTCGTCATCACTGATCTTGCTGACGCTCTATATCAACAGAGATGCCGTCATCACTGATCTTGCATGACGCTCTATATCAACAGATGCCATCATCACTGATCTTACTGATACCCTACATCAACAGATGCTGTCACACTGATGTTGCTGACGCTCTTCATCAACAGATGTAGTCATCACTGATCTTGCTGATGCTCTTAACATCAACAGATGCCGTCATCACTGATGTTGCTGACGCCCCAACATCAACAATGCCGTCATCACTGATCTTTGCTGACTCCGCCCAACATCAACAGATGCCGTCATCACTGATCTTGCTGACGCCCAACATCAACAGTCGCCGTCATCACTGATCTTGATGACGCTCTCCATCAACAGATGCCATCATCACTGATCTTGATGACGCTCTCCATCAACACAGATGCCGTCATCACATGATCTTGCTGAACGTGTTGGAGGTCTGTAGAAACCCACCCCTACCCACGTCTCCTGCCCCCCCCCTGCGCCCTCCCTGGGGTGTTCACCTTGGACTGTCTCGTAATCTTTGGTGGAGGAGAACGTTTAAACGTTTAAAGTAACTTGACTGTCAGGGTCAAGGACACTGGTTTTAGTATGTATGACTCTGACAGCCGTGCCAGCATCTGTGTGTGCTCGGCTGGCCTATAATAACAACATCTATCACGCCCCATCCCCACCCTCGCCCTACTACCCAGCCGCACCTTTACCTCGGCTCTGTTCCCTCTCAAATAATATATCTGAAAGCGAACAACAAAAAGCAAAACGCTATAGAAAAAAAACTAAAAAATGTGCTAAAGCAACAAACTACAAAGTGTGTGGGGGGGGGGGGAGGAGAAAGGTGGGGGGGTAGGAAAAATGAGTAAGCGTCAAACGAAGAAGACGAAGAGAAAGAGGAGAAGGCGGAGGAAGTAGTTAGTAGTAGTAGTAGTAGTAGTAGTAGTAGTAGTAGTAGTAGTAGAAAGAAGAAGAAGAAGAAGAGAAGAAGAAGAAGAAGGAAGAAAAAAAGATGATGATGATGATGATGTTGAAGAAGAAGAAGAGGAAGAGGAGGAGGGAAGAAAAAAGAAGAAGAAAAGGAAAGGGGAAAGAAGAAGAGAAAGAGGAAAACGGAGGAGATGGGGAGGGAGCAGAAGAAGAAGCAGAAAAAAGAGAAAGAGGAGGAGGAAGGAGAAGAAGAAGAAAAACGGGGAGGAGGAGGAGGAGACGGAGGAAGTAGTGTAGTAGAAGAAGATGATGATGATAATGGTGATGATTTGAAGAAGAAGAAGAAGAGGAGGAGGAGGAGGAAGTGTCCCATACCTGTGGTGAGGACTCCAGAGTAGACAACCAGCACTGGCCGAACTTGATACCGGTCGTTTTTCACACCGTAGTATTGCTCCCAAGATGGGGGCACTTCCGGTCCAGGACAGGGGAGACTTCCCCCCGCTGGTAATCACCGCTCCAAGTTCCCCCCCCCCAGACCACCCCGTTGTCGTCGTTTGGAGTTCAACCTGTCCACAAGCGGTGGTTTATTATTGGCATAGCTATTAGGGGTTAAACTATGTGTTAAACGACAATTGCTCGTTTCACTGGCCAAACCCTCGGCTGGTTTCTTTATAATACAAATACAAAGAGAAGGGGATAGTTTGAGAGAGAGAGAGAGAGAGAGAGAGGGGAGGAGAGAGAGAGATGAGAGACTGACGGACAGATAGACAGAGACAGACACACAGGCAACAGAGAGACAGACAGACATATGCAATCAGACAGGCAGAGTCAGGCAGACTGGTGGGCAGACAGACAGACGGAAAAAAGCGGATATAGAAGCATCTGTCACCAAACTTGTAACATCAGCATAGCCTGAGGAGGAATGGACTTGGTTCATCAGGCAGTCATGTTCAAGTAAAAACCATCATCTATTCATATTCAGCATTCTTGTTCATAAAGTGAGACAGGTTTCAAACGCAATATGACAAAGGACATACCGTTGTTGTTTGTAGGGCTGAGACACAGAGAGAGAGAGAGAGAGAGAGAGAGAGAGAGAGAGAGACGAGAGAGAGAGAGAGAAGTGTTCCCGGAGAATGTCCAATGTTTTAAAAGAATATATAATGAAAAAAAAAGTAACAAAAAGAAAGAAAGAAAGAAAAAAGTAGAAAGCCAAAGCAAAAACTAAACAAAACAAAACAGGAAAAGAAAACAACACAACAAAAACACAACTGTTACTACTACGGGGCTGGAAGAGCTCAGTTGGTTGAGCGCCGGACTCGTGATCCTGGGGTTGCGGGTTCGAATTTCGGTACAGGGGGGGTTTTCCCCCGGAGTTTAATATTGATTCTGACTCCATTCCCCAATACAGTCCTTCAAATGAGGGACTATAAACCGTGGTGAATGCACGCAACAAAATCTTGCACACAACGTAAACATCCCATCACCAACTTTCGGCAAAAGAGAAGGGCAGTTGGCCGTTGGAGTTATGGATGACACGTTACACAGAGCATGCACCTTCCACGAAGATGGAGTAGGCCTTAATGGCGGGATAAAAACGGTCATACACACAAAAACTCCACTACCTGTCTATTGCAGGCAGTGTCCGCAGGCGTATCGGCCTGCGTACGCAGAAAAAAAAAAAAAAGAAAGTTACTACTACAAACAGAAACACAACATGTCACCACCTCCCAATCCCTATCCCTGAAAAATGATATATGATTATATGAGCAGCACGATGGCTCACACACATGTAATTTGTTGATGATATAGCAATAACATACATGTGGATGGGCACCGGTAATATGAATTATGCCGCATATCTACAACATAATAGTGAGAGTGTGCAAAACGTATCTACAGTTTTCCTCTGTGGGATTCTGAGCTTCGATGGCATTAAGGTCAGGTGGAAGTGAGATCTAGAGACGACGAGCGGAATAACAGAAAACCTGTTTTGAATAGGTCGGTTTGAGTGTATGGGAACCTGGAGTTCTATGGAATTTCTAGAACTCATGTTTAATTCGGATTGAATAGTCTGCTGGGCCAATTCAACTTGATTCATAGCTTTACATATTGAAGGACAGAGAGAGAGAGAGACAGACAGACAGACAGACAGAACAGAGAGAGAGAGAGAGAGTGAAAGCGTGAGCTGGCATTCATTTAAATCTTTTCCAATCTCTCTCTCTCTCTCTCTCTCTATCTCTCTCTCTCTCTCTCCTCAGTAAAGAGGTTCATTTGTCTATGTTGTCCAGCGCTAAATGGCATAAGACAACAATACATTTCCTGCAAAGTTTTATAGATTTCAAGCCTGTTTCGAGCAAGTTTACTTTTGGCATGCAAACGTGAAACAACCATTAGAAATCAGTCAATATTCTTGTTCCAAGCGTTTCTGTTGCGCGAGACTGCTGTCTCGTAAAAATCCTATTCTGACTGTCTTATAATTGGTATAGACAACTTTGTGTGAAATGATTGTCCAGTAAACTCTCCTTCATTAGGGGGCAAATGGCCTAGATATGAATAAAACATCTGAATCCGAATTTCAGTTCTCTCTCTTCTCTCTCTCTCTCTCTCTCTCTCTCTCTCTATCTCTCTCTCTCTCCCATACGACTGTGGAAGTCTTGTGTTGGTAATGGGATGTCAAGAATGCTGCTGCTGGTACGAGGACCCCTTACCATGGCTGAGAGCCTCCTGGCGATGTGGACGGGGGTCTCCACGCCAGCTCCAGTTCAACCGCGAGGCGTCCAGCAGATACATGGAGCAGTCCAGAACGTGGCCCGAGAACTGTGCGGAGCACAACGCACAGCCTAGCTATCTCACAGGTATCACGTGCTAACAGTCGTATCAAAGTTTTTCTCTATCTGTCGACATTCTGTCAGCTGCCTGTCCGTCTGTCTTTGTAACCGTATGCATGTCTTTATTATTTGGACATATGTGTGTGCGTGCGTGCTTCTTGTTGTGTGTTGTTGCTGTTTGTTGTTGTTGTTGTTGTTTATTTTTGTTGTTCTCTTGGCTTCCTTTTCTATGGTTTTCTTCAAAAATCTTATTTGGACATCTGTGAAAGCTTTTTATTTTCATGTTTTTTACATAATGAGTAATATCACTTTTCCTATTGTACTTTGTTATGTCATGTAATTTTAATTTGAATAAATTTTTTCTAATATGTCAAACTTAAAATAATTGTAAGATAAGTCTACTATAATTTAAATTAAATTTACTGCACAAAAAAATAAGCTTTCTCCATATTCTCTTTCACCATTGTTTCAGCTGCTTTATATAGAATTGCCGGTTTTTAAGGTTGAAGAAGCGCGCAAGCACGCGTGCACACACACACACACACACACACACACACACACACACACACACACACACACACACACACGTCAGAGACAGACAGACAGAGAGGGAGAGAGAGCTCACAACAGAATGTCCAGACCCCCATAGTCAGCATGGCTGACAACTGCCCTCTGACCTGCACGTGCGCACGGACCCACCTGCCCGAAGCTCCAGGGCTGGCGCTCCACCTCCTGTAGTTGCCCACGTACAGTCTGCCGGAGTCCTTGAGCACGTAGGCTGCCAGCCGCTCCTCCTCCTCTATGTACACAGCATCGTCTGGGAGGAATAGTTCCAGTGTTAGTGTCATCAACGAGCTGTCACTGCGAGCGGACCATTACACCCGCTAAGTTTGAATTTAAGAGGCGGATTTCGTGGCTACGACTTAACAGATGTCTGACCTACGCATCAGCCCAATGCGTTGGTCAGACCTTTAGTGCCCAACTTACACTGGTTGTGCCATTAATATCATTGTATGTGTGTGTGGTGAGTGTGTGTGTATGGGTGTGCGCGCGCGGCGTGTGTGTGTGTACACGTGGGTGTGGGTGTGGGTGTGTGGGCACGGCCAGTATATGCGGTGCGGGAGCGCATGTCCATGTGTGTGTATGCGCGAGTGCGTGCGTGCGTGCGTGCGTGCGTGCGTGTACGCGCGCGCGCGGCGTGTGTGTGTGTGTGTGTGTGTGCGTGCGTGTGCGCGCGCAAGCGCTTTTACTTGAGTGGAACAGAGCAGAAGACAGCCTGTGGCCAGGCACTAACATTGCAACAATGCTAAAACAAAGCGCGGTCTCCCACATTCCCTTCCAAGCTGTCACCGCACATTCTGTGCACGGGATCGGCTTGAACAGCCACCGGTATATCCACAAATCATCTCTCACCTCCCCTAACTCCAAGATGACTGAAGTGGTTCTCGTCAACTCGTAGGACGAACAACAACAACAAAAAAATACAGACTTGACTAAAGGAGTGAAGATGTTACTCGATTCCTTCTGCAAAACTCGTTGTCAACGCTTTTAATACAAAGAATGTGAATGATACCAGCCGCCGTGGCGAAGTGGTTAGCGTCGCGGACTCCCGGCTGGGAGGTCGTGGGTTCGAATCCCATCAGAGGCATGTGGGTTTTTCTGCCCCGACCGGCTCCCTACCCAGAGTTGAGTTTGCTGTCTCGGGCATGGTTGACGCCGGGATATATTATGAAAGGAAGCGTAGAGTACAGCCCTGTCATGTAGTCTCAGACCGAAATGGAAATCCGTAGCATCATCTTAATCATCCTCCTCATTCTCATCGATCAGCATTTAAAAAAAAAAAAATGTCTCAAAGTTCTGTGGCCCTTCATGCCCTGCTCTCATGGTGACCTCAGTTTCGATGTCCTCTCCACGTCTGTGGCCTTGGTTTGGTTCCGTCGGGGTCACCCGGTATCGGCGGGTCCATGGGGGCTGTCGTTGGACGGACGTGGTGGCGCCCTCCGGAGGGAGAGCTCACTCACGCCGGCTCCGCGACTAAGCAATTATTGTCGTCAGTAGGGGGCTTAGTAGGTGGTGTCCTGCGTATGTTAGATCAGAACAGGCGCCACTGAACACCACCGAAGTGACTCGGCGCCAGTGCAGTGTCTCCTCCGGTGGGTTGCCTCTGACGACTTGACATTGACTGCCGCCCTGTGGATTGTCGGTGCCGGGGCTGCGGCGGGGCTGGCCGGGCTGTGGCTGTGGACGGGGTGTCGGAAGGAGCGGTGTGGGTGCACTGCCTCTGAAGTGGTGCAGAGGTTGCTTAATCCCGATCGCAGAAGAATGCTGACATACAGGCCTCCATACGTGCGGCCTACCTTTGGACCAGGGGTTGAAGAGCAGGTAGATGGGGTCCCTGTGACTGTAGCGGATGATGGCGGTCCTGTTGTTGGCCTTCTTCACCACATGCAGCCTGAAGCGCCACTTGCCTACGATGCAGTCAGGAGGCGTGACCACGGTCACCGTCAGGGACTTGCCGGACTGCTGGGAGACCTTGGCCCCCCACTGGTCCTTCTCATCCTTGTCGGACAGCACGAACTGCACCAGCGTCCCTTTGCCGGTCAGCGGGGATGATCACCTTAGAAACGAACACACACACACACACACACACACACACACACACACACACACGAAGTGGTAAAAAAACTGAAAAGTCCCTCACCTGAGAATGTCCATCAGTAATAGAACATAAAGACTTACATGGTACGCGAGAGATGTTGTTTCTTGTTGGCAGGTGGAAAAAAAAGAAAAGAGAAAAAGATAGGGAAAAAGAAAAAAAAAAGAGGATGGAGGTCCCACCTTTTTTTCTAAAAACGGAAAAGGCTGGAGGACAAAAAAAAAAAAAAAAACAAAAAAAACCCAACAACAAAATATGATACCAAGGACAAGAAAACACAAACAATCCTTCAGGTCCATGCCGATTGCCTCGCCCCCTTCCATTGTTTCTGCTGGGGAGGATTGCACCAGGATCACACTGAAATGGAGGGAGGGGGGGGGG